>VXAZ01009664.1:0-31526 GCA_013399875.1 Gymnorhina tibicen
CCTCGTTTGGTTTTCCTTTGGTGCTACACATCAGTAAGCAAAGGCAGAAGGAGACCCGCTGAGGATAGTTTTCAAGCTCTGGCTTCTTGAAATTCTTTGGTAAGATCCTTGTCAGTGTGATGAGATAATCTTTTTCCCACTTGCTAAACTCCTATGTATTTGAAAGAAATATTTTATCTTTTTCTCTTACATGCTGGAAAGATTTCTATTGTTGCTCTCTTCTCTTGAGAAGGATTTAGGTTTCTTCTGATGTAGTCCTTGCATGGCGCACACATTTTGTCTTTTCTAAAGCCAGGCTTTCTATGTTCCTTAGGGACTGAGAAGCTATCATACTAAAATATCCTATTGAAAAATCATTCATGGTCATTGGAAATAATGTTAACATTGTTGTTTATTTATGCAATGATAAAAAAAGCCTGATAAAGAAAAGAAAGGACTTCTGGAACTGACTGTTGGCATCATGTAAATTTCTAGTGTACATCATCTTTTGTGTTCCTGTTGGTGTCTTGGAGAGTTTTTATCACTCAATACTATGAGAGTTACAAAAGTCCTGAAATTAAAGAGCAGAAGTAATAATAAATAACCTGTGGGGAAACTAAAGTATGGAGTCATGACAAAACTGAGAAATGAACAAAGAATGTCTGATCCCTAATCTGAGAATAGAGCTTCTTGCACTAATGTGCTTGATTTCAGAAGTAGACCTTGACAGTCATTGTTAACAGCATTAATTCACACACAGAACCGTTATCCTCTTTTTCTGGCTGCCTTAAGTAAAATTTTAAGAAGCAGATTGCTTTGCCTGTATCTATGTAAATAAACCAATGCTAAACAGACCTACAATCAATTTTAAGGCAGCCTTGCCTTTTTTTTTCCTGACTCCTAGAACAATAGGTGATGATAAGGGGTGTCAACATAAGTAACATTCTCAAACAGTTTTCAAGCTCTGTTTAGGCACAGTCCAGACAGATCACAGAATCTTTCCCAACATTTACGTATTTGGTGACATCCAGTATTAAACACTAAGAAAGTTTAATATTACAGAGCTAGCCAGACTTTGATATTTGGTCCAAAGTTACAAAATAGATCTCATTTAGTATATTAGTATAAATTTAGTCCTTGTGCACCGATCATTTTATATATGTTTCAAGGTAAAGAGCCATGTTATTTTGCCCAGGCAAGAGCTACCATGCAATCAAAATATAATAAACCATTTTGAAACACACAGACAACTTAAGGTTTGGGTTTCAAAAATAGAATTAAACAAAACAACAAAAAACCAGACAATGTAGGAGAATTTTTTTGTACAAGTGTCAAATAAGGTAACAAGGGACAACAGACGCGACAGCTTGGAAGGTTCCAAATGAGCATTAGAAAATTTCCTGGGGGTTGTGGGAGGGAAGATTCAGCACTGTAAAAGGTTGTCTACATAGGCTGGAGAAACTCTGGTTTTGGAGTTCTTCAAGTAAACACAGCTGACCTGATCTACTGTTCATGTCCCTCTCTTTTTTCTGCCAGATAACCATCCGTCCAGTTAATGGTAAATCAAGAAAATGCTACTCCAAAATATGAAGGACAACACTGGAGGTAATTTGGGAAAGATTGCATTTGTTGAGTTCCTGCACTTCTATTTATGTGTATCCTGTTTAAATGTTGTCTTTCATTGTGGAAACATGCAGGGATATAATTTGGATTCCTTGTAGCCACAACAGCCACTATGAGAATTATTCTGCTAATAATGAAATCCTGGAAGGGTATTTAGCTTCACCAGACTGCTTCTGTTTCAGCCATCCACTTGTGATTACCTCTTCCATTTTTTCCATTCTATTAAATTTTTCTCTTAACTAGGTTCTTTTAATAGGGCCTTAACAGCTCACATTAAAGAATGAACTTGTAAATGTCAGGAAACATATAAACTTTAGGGTTTTTTTTTCTCTATTTTAAAATGTTGCCAAGAAAATATATAGGTATAGACATACTCATGAATAGTCTCCTAAAGGTAGCAATAAGTGGTTTTCATTCAGTTCAGGAAATACCTTCTGTCTGTGATTTTCTTATTGCTGTGGATGAAAGAGGTAATCCAGACTCTTTTGCACTAAATTTAACAAAACAGTTGTTATCCTTGCACAACTAACATAGTTGTGTAATCATCTGAATAACAGCATGATGCACAGTTGTTTCCTGTGAATGCATGTTGCAGGCATCTATATTTGGTTGAAAAAGTCTTATTGGTAACTCACTGGAAAAAAAGGATCCTTAGATGTCTACCAGCCTCATCCTCTTTATGTGTGGATATGGCACTTGAGAATGTAGTTTAAAGGTGAACATAGTGTTGGTGGTTTGACAGCTGGACTTCATGATTCTAAAGGTCATTCCCAACCTAAACAATTCTGTGATTCTATGATAAATCTCATTGCCACAAAGTTTCAATAGCCCAAAATTTACTAATATCCATTTTATGCTTTTCAGCCAACTATACAGAATACTGCTTCCACTTTTTTTTCCATAGGACAAGAACTTCAGGAAATACAGCACTAGAAAGAAGCAGGCCTTGGAGTAACGTAAAGCCTGCCTTACACAGGTCAAGTACAAGTGAGGGCTGTCAAGTATTAGTGCTTCCACAGTTACTGGTGTAACTGCAGGTGAAGCAGTACTAACATCAGTGAGAAATTTCATAACCTAAAAGCCATAAAAGACATACGGCACATTCCTAGAAGCAGCTGAGTCACAGGTCCTACACAAAGACCTCGTGGAGAAATTTAGATAATATTGTGTAAAACTGCAGTTCTCAAATTATGCTGATTAGCTGCTAACTATGTTTGGAAGTACGAGGACCCTCTAAGTGTCTCAAACGTTAGTTTTTTTCACCTAATAAAATGTAGTTTATGCAGTCATGCAGCCTACTTTTTTCTATCCATTTTCCTTATTAAGTTTTGTTCAAGTGACTAAAGGGCTGATATTGTGACTAGCCTGCATTGGGTACACAAACCTGGAGCTGCAGAGTCTCAGAATGCATGGGTGCATTCAGTTTATCAACAAGGAAGGTACAATGTCCAGTAAAGGTAACAGCAGCCAAAACTAGTGTTGTCTTTTTTATACACTACAAAGATAGTTTATGTAGATGGAAGCTAGGAATTCTAGGAAAATAATTCTAGGAAATTAACGAAAGGTATTGGAGGAGGTGGAAGAATTGCAGTGAGAAGAGGCTGCGGGAAATATGAGTTCTCACTGAAGTTTAATTCAGTTAAGAAGTCAATCAACCACCAATCTCTGTGGAAAATAGGCTTTCTGATGCACTGAATTCAAAGATTCCCATGTGTTTAATCTTTTGCAAGTGATAGGTCACTAGCTCTATGATTAGATTACATTTAAACCCTGTCCACTTTCCATATGCTGGGAAGACTTGCAGTTACTTTCCTGCAGACGGACTCAATCTTGAGGATGTCAACTATGCTCATTTAATAAAACATCCTTCTGTTAGAATTTGGATACAGTTTCTTTTAAATTTGTCAAAAAGAGACAACTTGTGTATCTATACTAAAAAGCTCCTTATTTAGAGCACCTCAAATCTATTAAAGACTCAAAGCTTTTTCCTTCCTCTGCAAATATATATTTTTCAGTGGAGTGTTTCTTGATCTGAAAAAGGAAGAGTGCAACATTCAAATCACTTTTTTGAAGTATCTCAGGCTTGGTTTAAAAGACAGGTGATTTTATAAAAGAAGGAATGGAAGGAGTGTATGTTATCTCTTCTTCTGTCAAAAGTTTATGTTATTCAGCCACTCTTAGTTTAATGTGCATACATAAATAACTTTTATTAAAAACTTGAAATAGTGGTGATTTTCTGTGACATAGGATTAGGACAGTATTATTCATCTACAGAGGTTTCAAGGATTAAAATATGTGCTACTAAAAATATTGGTTATGATCTATGCTCATTTTTTTTAAAATGCAAATATTAGTGTGTCAGTCATATAAAGCACTGAACATTGAAAAGGCTGTCTCTGGAAACTGTTTTGTGACTAGTCTGAGATTCTTTCATTCTTTGTGACATCCTTTGCATGGTCATGCTATGTTAGCTATGGCACAACCAGTCCATAGAGACCCAAAGGTTTATGCCTTTGTATTTCTTTGCATGGGCAAACACCTTGAAAAAGCTAATGTGTAAAAGTACAATTTGTGTGAGAATAGTTACTTTGATGGCTTTGACTTGCAGGTCTTGAAAAAGCCTTAATTTAAATTGTTTCTTGTAGTTTGGCTTGTCAAACAGAAATGGAATTATTCTCTCATATAAATGGGGCAAAGTTATGTTATGAATTACTAGATATTAATTTAACATCATTTGACTGTAGTATATAATAGTAAAATTTTATTATAATACCCTACACATTTTTATAGACACAAATATCCTGTTTATAATGAAAATTTCAGAAGTTATGATTAAAAAAGGGAGATTTAAAAATTGTCACAAATAAATAAATTTTGTAGACTGTAAGAGTTAATTATCTATGCAAAACCTCTTCATTTTATCTCTATTCAATTCTGTAGGACATTCCACTAACTCTAGATGTACTTTGCATCGTACAATGAATTGTTAAAGAATACCTTTTAAATGTCTAATCTATATTCATTTACTATGCAACTGACTCACTAAAGTTAATTAATTAACTGCATTGAATCTGAAGCACTGAGAATGTGGTCTCATAAGGTCAAAACCAGGTTTTAATTTTAAAAGAGATTCTAATAGTCCATTAGATGTGTTCAACTCTCTTATCAAATAAAAGAGTTTTCTGAGTTCTGCAGTACTTTCTGCTTTCCTTCTGCCCCAGTATATTGGTGGTAGTTATTGGCATAGCTAGAACTTGATTTGATTTTGGTTAACAGACATAAATGTTCATCTGTCATCACGCTCTCCTGCTGAGCTGTTTCCTTTCACTGGTCCAACTATTTATCATACTTTTGATGGTATAGCTTGCATCACTTTTAAAATTGTTTTGTTTAGTGCAATTGTAAGATCATTAATAATTAAAAGAGAAAGATTAATAAATAAATAGCATAGCATACAATTTAGCTGAGTTGGAGATTCCATCGACTGTGAGTCAACATTTATTGTTATCAAAAAATATTCGTGGCTGATGGAAATAAACCAGCAATTGAATTTGTTCCTAGAGGAAACAAACATCTTAGTGGGAAAAGAAGAAAAAATGTAGGGCTTCCTGAGAACATGCCATTTTGGCTGAAAAAGAAACAAAAATCCTGCATTTTCCTATGTTCTAAAACAAAAGGGTAGTGTGCATTCATACCTCAAGGTTATGGCCAGACTTGTAGACCTTCAGTCTTCCTAACTGTGATCCAATAATGTAAAACTGATACTTTTTTCATTCATAAGCTTAATATTTTTCAGCAGCAGCTACTTGTTTGGTTAAAAATGTTTCTGTTATCAAAATACGTTGCATGCATTGAACAGGCTTATTCCAGCAAGTAAAAAAGATGGGACATATCTCATCTTAATCCTTAAACAAAGACTTCTTTTTTGCTCAACAAATAATACATTCTTCCATGTTCAGCAGGTGACAAATCAATTTCAATTTCCACAAAGGATGTTTATGAACCCCATGAATGATATTTAAAGAGCCTTCAATTTGTATCTCTTTAGACTACCACAAAACATATCATAAAAATTTTTCTCTGAGGGATTGAGGATTAAAAGCATGTAAATGCTATTTTGTTTTGCCCAGGTGGATAGATAAACATTTCCTTAAATTTAATTTATTAAATTGACTGTGAGGTGAGCTAATTGCAGCTCATCCACCCCATGGACATTCAGTCTTCTGGGACAGAAAATGTGTCTTCCATTATTTTTCATATCATGGGTAACATAACCATTTCTGGTGTAGGTACCAAATACCACTAGCATTCATGATCATTTACATACAACGCAAGGAGGTTACATTACACCAATTTACCATAACAGAAAAAGAAATATTATAAATCTATAAAGGTTTCAACAAAATATGAATCATATTCTCCTGCCCTGCAAGAAAATTACTGCCTTGCCAATTTGAATTGAGTTTAGATTTCAGGTTTTAAGGACAGGAGACATACTTTTATCAAAACTGACTTCCTGCATAGTACTGGATATAAAGTTCTACCAAGCAATGCTGATACTAGGTTCAGTAAATTGTCACTGAAACAGAACAACTTAGAACCAGTGTCTCCAGGTGACAGAGCATGTGTCAACTGCTTTCAAAGTTGTTACAACACTGAAGGGCAAAAATATTTTGACATTCATTTCCATTTTTGTTTTCATAACTTATTTTTCATATATTGAATTCTGTTAACACACTTTCCAGATCAGACAATTCTCTATCTCCTCACTACGCAGCCTCAGCCTATAGGTCTATGCAGCCTCACTTTGAATATTGTGTGCAGTTTCGGGCACCACAATGTAAGAAAGATATTAAATTATTAGAGAGCATCCAAAGTAGGGCAGAAAAGATGGTGAAGGGCCTTTAGGGGAAGCCTTATGAGGAGCATCTGAAGTCACTTTGCCTGTTCAGCCTGGAGAAGAGGAGACTGAGGAGAGACCTCACGTCAGTCTACAATTTCCTCATGAGGGAAGAGGAGGGGCAGACACTGATCTCTTCTTTGTAGTGACCAGTGACAGGACCCAAGGGAATGGCCTGAAGTTGTGTCAGGGGAGGTTTAGGTTGGATACTAGGAAAAGTTTCTTCACTCAAAGGGTGGTTGGAACAGGGTCCCCAGGGAAGTGGTCACAGCACCAAACCTGACGGAGTTCGACAAACATTTGGACAATACTCTCAGGCACACAGTATGACTCGTGGGGATGGTCCTGGGTAGGGCCCAAAGCTGGACTCAGTGATTTTTGTGGGTTCCTTCCAACTCAGCAGGTTCTGTGATTCTGTGATATGTATCAATAAGGGATCACTCTTCTGGGTCTTCTTTTCTGATGTAAGTAAATAGAACTTCTCTAAGTTTCTCAGAACAAAATGTATATTCCAAGGACAGCAATCACTCTCAGAGCATCCATGTAATATCTCCAGAGGAAAAGAATGGTTTTCCTGTGATGGTGTCACTTACGCTAAATGATGACACTGCCTTCTGAGTAGAAGTAATAAAAAACATTCTGAATTCACTGAGAAAAAAAATAATTTGGTTGTCTGAGAACAATTTACCTATTTGAGCATGCCAAAAATTTTAAGTAAAATGATAATCATCCTTATTAGGCATCAGTTTGACAGTACAGAATGGTACACCCTATTTTTAGCTGTGTGTTAGGGAAAAAAATTATCAGCTAGCCACAGTGTCATTTTTGCCTGAGGAAAAATGAAACCACAGCTCCCACTTATCAGAAGTTATGAGGTACACAGTCTGAGCATGTAAGAGATGTTCTATGTTTTCTCTGTTCACACTGTTCTACAGTTTATGAATATTTAAACATTCATTGCTGTAGTGTGGAAATAGAGATAAACTCCTTTTCAGTTCTGTGTCCTTGGAGGTTTCAATCATTGTTACTCCGTTTCAGAAATAATTTCATTCCAATAACAAAGAATCAAGGAGACATTTTTTTAGAAAAACTTGTAGTTAAAAAACTTATTTGAGATGTGAGAGTCCTATTTTCTTATCTGCTTTCTGGCTGATTTAGAGTTAGTTTTTTGTGCAATGCAGTCTAGGAACAGCATTTGCTATTTTCATGGCCACCTTACATTGAGGGATTTACCTTGAGCTTTTCATCTTCCAGAATCCTTAACACCATTTTAAACTTAACATCTTTTCAAACTATACTATCATTCGCTCTGTAAAACTGATCTTACAGCATTCATTGCTTCTAGAGATCTCATTTCTTTAAGGGGTATATAGGCTGATCATAACTGGCAACTATTTATACCACTTTGCCAGTCTTATATATGCATGGAATTTTTTTTTAATAAGGAAAAAAAAGGTATACTTTCTTGCTGCTATTGGATAAAATACTTTACAGTTCCTAGGTTAGGAAGTAAAATTGCAAACATCCCATTGAATCAGTGTTGTAATAATTAACCACAGAAATTTGCTTTGAGCTTTCTTTAATTATTTTTGACAACTCAAAGTGTTTTATGTATTAAATACACTATTTTAATAACTAGTGTTAGGAGCTGCCAAATGTGGACTAGAGGTGAGCCTGCCACAGTTCCACATCTACAGGTGTAGCCAATATTTAGGACAAATATATATTCCCCACAGGCACGTGCAAGCCGTAAGGTTCTCTGTAAAACTGTCTTGTCCTGATGAGTGTCATGCCCAGCCCCCGGGCTGACACCCTCCTGGGATGCCCTGGGAAGAGCCATGTTAAAGGCATGTTTCTCCAAGTTGTTGGGATTGAACTTTGTGCAGCTGTGCCTCCTTGCATCCATTTGTATATGGATTTTATCCTAAAATCACAGACTGTCCCACTAGGCCTGGGCTGGTTTGTCCACACTGTGGGTGAGATTCACCACAAATTTGAGTTTGCACAAAGATCAGTAACACCTGCAGTACTTACCAGCTCACAGCAAGCAACATATAACTTCTTTGACTTGGGTATAACCAAATACTAGGGATGTGGTATGAGAGTATATTAAAGAGGGCAGCTGGGGAGAAGGGTCCAGAGGTAAAACAGGCAGCCAGTCAAAGGCGATACTTTCCCCAACTCAGATGTACTATTTCAACTCATTTAAAAGTTTATTTGACAATCTCAGGCTTAAGTTAGTATTCTGAAGAAAACTGAATACAATCATAGGCAGCATGTCCTTTGAAAGCACAAGTGCAACTAATATCTAAGTTTTCTTAACATTTTCCAGCAAGCTCACTTACTTGACTTTTTTACTATAATTAAAAAGAAGTCATGTCCTGTTGAATGAACTTATTGCCTATTCAAGAAAGAAGATAGTAGCAGTTTTCACTGCTTATCATGTTAAAATGACAAAAACATGTTGGTTATCAATGAAGACTAAATCAAGCCCAATTAAAAATATAAACATAAAATGCTCTTATGCACATTTTTAAATGCATTTTACAAAATTTTATGTTTTCCATGTAAAAAGACTGTCAGAATGTAAACAAAGCCAAGAAGTAACATTTTCTATTGGATCAGCCAAAATTTAAAATTCTTGTCAGATTTGTCAGCATGACACGCAGTTAGACTTGATTTATTACCAACTGCTTTATCAGCGCAGAAGCTGCCATATTGAATGAGCTAATTTAATCAATTTAGTATCTGTATCATGGAAAAAATAGACTACATAGACTACTCAGAAAATAAAGTTCATATACTCTCTATATCTATAAACCATAGACTGAGTATACAGGGCAGAGCAGTGTGCAGTCACAGTTGTAATACATGTGAGATGTTAGATTGCCAGGCTGCACTCAGATATATGTTTTAATTGGAATATTTTAGCTGATTTTAACTTACATAATTTGCTGGTTTCTAGTTTTTAGTTCAATTTCACATACAAACATTGAAATATCAACATTTAATGCAGTGTTTCCCATCAGAAGTGTGCTTTCGAAACATATTTCCACTTTCCATACTTTGGTTCACTTTATGGAGTGTATAAAATGGATTCATTCTGTAGGGAACTAAATTAAAGGTCCTGGTCTAGTCTACGGGTTCAGACTAGGTTCCCACTAGGTCAGCTAAGACCCTTTCCTTTTCAGATATTAGTCCATAGTTCTTGTAAATTTAGATGCAGACTCCATCACCGGTAGCTAAGAGCTCAAACCATGAACTAGAATTACCCACAAACTGAAGTTATTCAGCCTCTTTATGGAAAATCTGAACACAAAGCAAAATAAAAATTGCCTACAGATTTATGTAGGAAGAATAAAGGTGCCGGGACAACAAATGTGCCATCTTTTTTCAGGTTTCAAGGGAACAGAAATTTCTGAATAAGTCTTATGGTTGAGGACGGACTGCAACTGTACATCAGTTCAGCAGTGAACCAGCTCTTCCTCCACACAGACACCAAATAAAACAGCTTTCTATGCATTAGAGTAGGACCAAAGCATATGCACACATGTGAGCAGATTTTACACTTGGTGACAAGTCAAGCATGCAGTCAAAACACACCTAGATATTTGGCTGCACTGGTTTTGACCATGCACTTTGGCTTTGGTACCAAGCTCCACCAATGGTGTGATACAGGCTAAAATCCAAGACATTAATTTAACATTCTTTCTTGCTACAAGACCTCTTTTGAGGAAAAAAAGCAATGCAATAATAAAGAAAAAATTTTATTCATTCTTTAGAATTATGTTCTACAAAAAGATGTCATAAAGCACAATGAACCATTATAACTTACCTTCATTGATGCATTTCTCTAACTGCAACTATTTCAACATGTTTTTCTTAAAGAATGACATTTAGAAATACTATCTTGCATCCAACCATATATATATGTATATGCCCTAATTCCCTGACAATATATTTTATGGCATGCTGTTATTATTCACCTAATTTTATTCTCCCTCTTTAACAGTGTTAAGGCAATGAAGATTACAGTGCACAGCAATCACTTTTCAAATTCAGTTTAATAAAAGGAGTATGTTTTTATTTTAAATTTCAATTTTGAATACAGCGGTAGTTAGGAAAAATGAAAAATTCCTCTATGGTGGCCTCTTTGATTCAGTGTTCTGAACTGTGCAAGATATTTCCTAGGTTGTGAGTTTACTTCAGACTATGTCTAGCCTAGTCCCATTAACTATATTTCTTTAAGTTTTCATGACTGTTACAAAGAGAGCTGTCATTATTATCATTTAATTCTGTGAACTCTCTATATTTTTAATGAAAACCTATTTCCTGTTTTGCATTGCCATGAAGATGTGTCATATTTCCATATAAAACAGAGATGAATTTTGCTAGGATATGTATGTGTGAAGCATTATCATATAGTTAATAATTATTTTTAATGAAAAGAAAACTGTAGGAAATTGACACATATCAGATTTGAATTATATGAAAATACTTTGAATTTTTTGACATTTATTTCCATTGTTACTTCACTAATATTTCATTATTTTTAAACAAAATACAAGTTTAAAAAAGCTGATGTATTATGTCTATTTTGGTGGGAAATATTTAGAGAGTTTGGTAACTCAGGCAAACTGAACTTTTAATTTGATATTTATTGTCAGCCTTCTGTTTTTTATTTGATTAACTGCTATATATTATTCCAACCCTATTCTATTTCTCTTTCTACTAATTTAAGGTATCTTAACTAGAGATATAACAAACGGTATAACCTCCACCTGGATTATGAGCTCATTATATTTTTAAAGGTTCAAAAGCTAAGAATTTTTGTCACACAGTCGTGAAGAACCCAAATGTAATAATTCATATATATTCACAAAGAAATTAATGTATATTTATAAAGAAATGTTTCATGGTACAAGTTCAAATTAGGGAAGAATCAGTTGCCAAAAAATGGGAGGCCATGGTGTTGTTGATCCTGTTAATATTCTCTGGATTTCTGGATGCTTACACTCAATGGGACATGCTGACAGAAATAAATTATTATGTTCTCTTTGTATTTAGTGCCTGTCTTAACATTGATTAATCTGCATCACAGATAAGCAGTTTCACATGCACACACACACACAAAATGCCAATCTTGTAAAATTTTAAGCTTTTATTTATTTGTTTGTTTATCTTTCCAGAGTTTGAAGTATCAAATATGACTTCTCATATTCTCAAGTTTTACCTAAAGGATGTCTTTCACTAACTTGATTTCATTCATTCATACCCAGGTGTGTCTCTAGTGATAAGCTGAGGACAGATCAGCTGCATCCCCATACCCTCAGGATTTCTGGACTTACCCAGTTCCAACACATACTTCTCTTTCCAGGACAAAGTGTTTTTGCAGTAATGGACAGACTTGATGTTATGTTTGTAATTAGGGTTTTTTTCACAACGAAGCTGGAATATGCTTCTTGAGAAAGGAAAAGCCCCTCTACCTTTCTCAGTCGCTGAATGGACTTAGTTTACCAGGATTTGATTCTTTTCATTTTTCCAAAGTCTGGGTACTCAGCTTTTAAGTTTTTAATGCACATTTTTTTATTATGTAAGAATAATAATAATAGTCTTTTCTTCAAGACTCAGTGATGCCCAGGTTACCTACCCAACGATAAGCAGAATATAATTTATATCCTATGATTAATCTGTCTTCAATTAATTTTTTTTTAATGATGTTAACTCTGACAGCACATTACAAAAGAAGAAATTTAGTACTCTACACAGATAATCCACCAGGTGGTATAATTCAAGAATTTTAACACATTTTGTGCTGTTGGTTTTTTCTGTTATATTTACATTATCTTTCTACTGGGGAGAGCAAAATGGGCTATGCTTGGAGAGAATGGAAAAGCCTGATGGAGGGCTGAGAAAAAGGCTACATTTTGAAATTAATGTATATTCACACTATTTGATTGTCATTTAGCTGGATAGTTAAAAAGGCTAGATATTAAGCACTTAAATTGGTATTACTTTTAGGTAGTAGCAACTGGAAAGAAGGCTTTTGGATCTAAAGTGTATGCACCAGGTTATGCATACAGTAAATGGAAATGAAACAAATGTACCTCTGTTTTCAAAAAGTTTTACTTGAAGACTTGCCAAACTGTAATGTAAGTTTGTATAAAGTCAGAGTGCATATTTTTGAGGTAGACAAAAAAGTAACTACAATACTTTGGTTGGTGGAGGGGTGAAAAACGTTCTACTAGTTAAATGCATGATCTATTATCATCCAGTCGTTTTGATTTTTCCAGCATAAAAAAAAAAGAGAATTTTTACAACCATGAAGCTAGACAGATTTCAAAACAATGAAAAGTGGCTCTTCATTCTCAATGCAGACTGGAGTACATGTTGCCAACACAGAGACGGTGACAGGGAACCCTGTAGAAAAAGATTAATGACACTAGAATTTACCAGCTTGGTGCTTACACTGCACTTTCAGTGTGCATGGATAAAGTGTTTGTTTTCCTTTTTAGATTGCTTACCACTGCTTGATTTACTGGGCAGCAGAGTGAAGACAAGTTTTTAAATAACTGTGGCATGGCTACCACTCTTCTCAGCAAGCAACTGAACTTGTTTTAGATTACTTGTTCAGGGAAAAATAATGTAATACTTCTTTCTACTAGGATTTTCCTCATGAAACATGACCTTAGAGGACACTGCAATTGCAACTCACTTCTGATTTTGGATATCTTTGAGATCCTTTGACCATGAGGGCAAAAATCTATAAGCAATGATAGAATCTGTGAAAGGATCCCTCAAACAACATATAGGTTGTAATTCCTTTCAGCTATACAAGGTATGTAAAAATCGAAACAGTTAATGTTGGTTTTCAGTGAGTTTAACATCTTAGCAACTCCAGTTCCTCTTAGTCTCTTATTTGCTCTTACAATGGATTTTGTGAGGCAACTGTCATTCTATCTGGATAAACTGAGCAACTTGACAAAATATTGCAAGCTTGTTACCAGAGAAAATGTTTAAAAACTGACATGAGTTGAGATATTTTAACAGTCAGAGGGCTGTCTGAGACATGCTTCATAATATAAATTCATCTTCCTGATTAGTCAGAAATTGTAGTTACTCAATATAAACTCCTCTTTTTGAGTGTGCTTAAAGACACTGTCAAGTTTGAATTGCTCTACCTATAGAAAAAATCTACTTTCAGAAAGACTTTCTCCATATGGACAAAGGTGGATGATTGCCTGGGGGAGAAGGAGAGCTCATGGCCTCTGATTCCACTAACGAATCACCCAGGAAGGGGGAGACAGCACTTAAGCTGAAGTTATCCAAGGTTTGACTTTGATATGGTGCATAACACCGAAAATGAGAATCTTATATTTTAAACAGTTTTGCTTAGACTTTTCACAGCAGGTGAGCAAAGATAATATTAAAAGCAGCAAGTGCCCGAGGCATGAAAAAAGAAAAGGTAAAAAGAGGTGCCATCAACCTCTAGAGGACAGGTTAGAAGAGGGTCATTTCAGAATGACCCTGCAGATACTAAGGTCAGCTAAGCAGAATGATAATTGTGGTTTGCATACTGTAAAGAAATGTATAAATAATGTAGCCTGGCTTTCCTTAAACTTCTGCAATTTATTTACAAAGGTGTAGTCTAGTTCTAGGAGACATGAGTGGTGGAATGAAATGAAGGTGTACTGCATATAAATGAAAGTATACCAGTCAAATTAGTGCAAAAATATCTAATGTTTCAAAGGTCATAAGGGTATTCTAAAATGACAGCACATTGCATTATGAGAAAGTGCTGGATTGCCACATAATATCCATTTTGGCCTTTAGTCTTGGCAAGAGAATATCTCACTACTGGCAAAGACAATATTTTTATGTTTTAGTATAATTTTCATGTGAAAAATAAAACCTCTTAGAAAAATATTTTGATAAGAGCACAATGTTTTCACTACATCTGTCTATATCAAGCTGTCATTATATCATCTAACATATAATCTGAGTAATCAGGGCCTGCATAACCATGTCACTGCAATAGCAAGACTGATCCTTCAACTGTTTGTCTTTCTGGGAGGGAACAATTTTAACTTCCTCCATAAACAGCTTCTTCCAGCTCTTGGCCCAAACTGAGAAGCCTAGGGCCAAGGTTGGCCAGCTACTCAACTTTCTTTAGGATGAACACATGTCCCCTTAGGGTCAAAATGGGGCAAAAAAGGCTCAGGTCAGCTTCAACTGTACTAAATTTATACAGATTCCTTGGAAAGTATCTCTGCTGGAGTATCTCTTGTAAGTGGTTTACAGTGTTTACTTGTTCCTAGTTGTGTGCAGATACATATTTTAACATGAATGTCCAGGTGTAGCTTCACAAAACTCTTTAACTTCTGACTCCTGACAGCAGATGTGCTATGACTTGTTTAACATCTGTCTTGAAGGAGGCTCTCTACTCACCACATTTTAAACTGGCTCAATCGGGAACTACTGTTTTGTTTTCCCTCCTCTGTGTTTACCCCTCTACATTTATCAAGAGCAACCAGAGCACACCATGCCCTTCACTTTTCTAAGTTCTTTGAACTAGATTCTCAAAATCACTCATTGACCTAGCAGTTTTCCCTCCCGTTTTATATTTTGTATTCTTTTTTTTTGCATGTGAGTTTATGCAAGCACTGCATTTACATTCTTCAGGAATGTCTGAGCCATCAAGGAACTAATCACTAGTTTCCACTGCTAAGAAAAGATGCTGCCCTGTAAAGAGACTCATAGGTCTGTTGCCTTGAAGAGAGGAGGATAAAGGCATCATTCTGGATGAATCCTCTACACCTCACTATTGAAAAAATTATGAGAAACATGACAACATCATAGTCTAGTTTAAACTGAGTGAGTCTTTCTTGTGCTCATTAAAAAAGTTGAGAGTTTGGTGATTTACTGCAGGAGAGGATTTCTGGTTTTACACCCTGAGTAGCCTAAGGGGCAGGAGTACTAACATTTAGTTGCAACTTCATTTTTTACATTGTTGGATAGTGAATATTCATTATTTTTGTGTAACATTCTGAGGGATGTTTATACTGTTTATACTGTTGTTAGTCGACAGGCACAGGTAACATATTATTTAAATGAGCATATAGTAGTAAATTTTAGGAGTGAGATCCAGCTCACTCAGTTTAAATGTCTTGAATGTACTTCAGCTTCAGGTTTGTAGCATAAAGATCCTTTTCAAAGTTTCCTCTGTTTTCAGGAAGAGAATTCAAGTTTCATCTTGTTGAAAGCCACCACAGAAAGACTGGTGACTTGTTAAGCTTCAGCACCTTAATGGTGGAATGCATGTCATCTGATCTCCAAATAATAGTAATGCCTCATTTCTTGGAATGGGATCAACTACCTTTGAGAAAGGCTCATTCATCTGTTTTACAATAATGCTGGATCAGTATTTTTAGCCAAATGTATGATCTATTAATCCAGCAGTCCATATGATACTCCTACATTGACATGAGTCCCCTTACGTACACCTTTGATATAAAGCCGTTCAGTCCATAA
Organism: Gymnorhina tibicen; assembly: GCA_013399875.1. NCBI lineage: Eukaryota > Metazoa > Chordata > Aves > Passeriformes > Artamidae > Gymnorhina > Gymnorhina tibicen. The sequence goes on from VXAZ01009664.1 coordinate 16,034, forward strand.
TTCAAAGGTTCAGATTGGAAAAACAAGTCTGTACAGTATTCTGCACTAAATTAACTAAGCAGACATTCAAATCAACTAGTAAAAAGCATAGATTTTCATTCAGATAAGGTCTTAAGACACATCCTGATATGTTCATCTCCACCCTTGTTTGTGAATTGGCATCAAGTAAAAAATGACACTGCTAAAGGTAAACTGCATGTGGGAAGCAGCTACCTCCACTGTTATAGTTTCAGAGGGTGCTATTGGCAGTCTGCAGTAGGCAGTGTGTGGGATGGTGATGAGGACCTCTCAGTAGGCTGTGGTCACCTCTTAACCTAAATCAACAACAGCTGGAACAACACATCCAACTCTACCCATAGTCCTCTATTATATTTAGGAACTTTTTAATATTTAACACAGAATTTTAGCACAGAATATTTATGTCTTCCACATAAATTAGAAGATACTGCAATTACATTTCCTCACATCACTGATTTCATTAACTATTAATTATGGTTCAAGTGTAGCCGTGGACTAAGTTAGATAAGGTGTCATAAGTTCAGTGCTGCTGTACATGTACAAGAATGATATGTTCCTTCTTTTCTTATACCATTTGGTTCTCTGAAATGACGTGGTACATTTCCCTGTATTGCAGAAAGCCAAGTGCAGGGTAAATCAACAGCACTGAGATATGAAGAAACATTCAAAAGCAAAAATGACAGAGCATTTCTTGCTTAATTAAAAATTTCAAAACGAACATTTATTTCCACTTCTTAAATTTTATTTAAGAACAGGTATCCAGGTATATTTATTAAGAACAGGTATCCTATATTTCTCTTTTTTCTTTTTTTTTTTCTTAATAAGCTCTTGGAAGATCAAGGAAGATGGGAGTCCAATTTAACTGGATAAATAAAAAGGGAAAAGCTTACACTTACCCTTATGAAATAAACATTGAAAAAAGTTTTTGTGTGTAAGAGAACACACAGCACTACAATGGAAAAAGGACAGGGGGTGAAAGTATCTCCAAAACTGATGTGCAGCAATAAACCGTAGCCATGTGCTTTTAAAAGCCCACTAAAGTCAGTAAAAACTTTCCCACTGTAACAATCCATTTTTACAATGATTGTTCCAAAATGCCTATGCCTGGGTCCAAGAAAATTGACACATATTTATGGGAGAAAATATTTTTTGAAAAGGAAATTTAATCATAGAACTATGAAGTTTTCGGTTTGGGTCAGTATCTGGTCTCCAGGGGAAAACTACAGGGTAAATTCTAGAAGTAAATCAACAATAAAATTTCATGTACTTAGTTCTGTATCCCAAATGACCAATTCTGAAGGAAAACTGAGAGATGTTTGTGCCACCATATTTCTTACAAATGAGTCTCCAGTGAAGGCGGAAATAAATTCATTGCTTCTTGGCATTTGAGACAATGAGTGGATATAATATTTTTAAAAACAATACAATTGTAATTTCAAATATACTCTTTCAGCAGTTCTTATCTTACTTCCAGATAAAATTACCTTGCCATATATGTAGTCATCCACCTGACTTCACTTGTTGTGTAGTCTAATATAGATAATAGTTAAAGGCTAAAGATAGACTTCTTTTGTTTCAAACCTCTTGAATGTTCATTACTGAGAAATGAATCTCTAAAAACAAAAGTATCTCTTTCCTTACCTTTGCTCCCATTTTTTACAGTGAATCTATCTACTAAAAGACCTGTTTTTTCCAAAATTCCATAATTTTAAACAAAGTATTCTGCTTATAGAAAATATGTATTTTAAATATGTGTGTTTCAAACTCTTTTTCACATGGTCGGGATCATTTTCTGGTTAAAGCAGAGATATGATGCAGGAAATCTTTGTTCTAGTTATCACACTTACTGATTTACTGTGAGATTCTGGACAAATTCTTTTACCCTCTGTGCCTCCAATTCCCATACATAGAAGATGACATTATTCACTGGGCCTTTTAGATTCCTTTGGAATCTTCCAAAGATGCTCAATATTATGATTAATTATTACTATCAATATATGTATAGAATAATAAACATTGACCACATTTAAATGGCAAAGCTGTCTCTGGCATTTGTACAGTATTCAGATATGAGAAAATGAGAAATACTTCAAATGTTAATCTAATGGTATTTGAAATTCGAGATAAAACAGAATGGAAATAATTTTTTTTCTTTACATGAGTACAGCTTTTTAAAACACAATCCCACAAACCAAAAATTAGTCTGGTTAGTTTTATCTTTTGATTAATATGCCCATGTTTCTTAAAGAACAGCTGAGCTAAATTTACAGATATTAACTAACTATAGACTAGAAAAGTGCATGGATTCTCTCTGAATGTAAATATCACCAAAGATGGTGTGGTTATGGTTTTAACTTTGAAAAAATAATTCTGATTTCCTTATCTAATACAGTGTACTTAAAAATTAAAGATGAGTTTATAGTTTTAGAATTGTGTATCAGATTTAATGGCAATATAATAAATGGCATATTATTTGTTAGTTTAGGTTTATAACCTTGCCTTTTAAAGAGTCTCCAAAATTGGATCTCTTCACACAGAGTAGTACTGACAGTCAAAGGACTGCACACCAAGAATAAAACCTCTTGTATGGTAGTGCTAGTGTTAATTTAAATGAGAACTTGGCATACTATTTCCATGTTTTTTCTGTACGTGCTTAAAAAGTTTTGCCATTGCAGCACTAATTGCCAGCAACCAGGAAATGAAGGATTTTGTCTTATAAACTTTTGTAGTACAAGTGAAAAATGAAACACAAATACAAATGCAATTAAGCCATGGGAAATAAATATGTGAGTTCTTTATCACTTATGTTTTATTATCATAGAAAATTATTCAAGTTGCTGGAAAAGAATTGTAATAGACAGTCTGTGACATTGTCTCATTCAGCGATACAGGGGAGGTAAGATTCCCACCAGTTCTGTAACACAATTCACTTATGTTTGCCTCTTGCTGGGAACACAATCCTTGTTTTCAACAAACTCCTTACCATTAATGACAACCTAGAAGGAAAACCTCTTGTCCTGGGTTGATCCTAAAGTGTCAGCCTAATTGTTTGCCAAGCAGCAAAGTAACAATTGTTCCCAGTCATTATGGGGATTCATGTTAAACTGGTTTCCCACTCCCAAAATATAGGAGTAAAAAAAAAATTTGTAAAATAAGCAGTGTCTCATAAGATTAACAGCTTCAGGAAAGCATGCTTTATATAAAACTGATGTTGCATAAGACAAGATAAACATTGGGCCATATGTTCCAGTAGAACTTAATGCTAAAATTGCTTCAAAATTTTGTACACAATATAAAATTACCTTTGCTATTATAGGGGAACCGTAAGACTGTACTAAATCTAAAAGAAACACTGCAAAGCAAAAATGAATATTTTTAAGGAAAGTATGGAAAATATCTTAGTAAGGTCAACACTCATGTAAGGTTATTGGAAAAATTATGCAAATTACTAGAGAGAAAATAATTATTGCCCAATGCAGTCCAAAATTTAATATAATTTAATTAATTAATGAAGGGATATCAACCCTTCATTATGTAGCCCAGCATAAAACAGTGTATATGTGTGTGTGTGTGTGTGTGTGTGTTTGGTTTCCATCTCACGTAACAAAGGGCTTGACAAAATTTACCTTACAGTTTGAGTTTTTTCTCTTAGAATGAATTCATCAGTATTAGTTACCAATAAAGAGTATTGAATAGTAAATAACATTAAAATATCAAATGAATAGTAAATAGTTATCATTAACTAAATCAATAATTAAAGAGGTACTAATTGAATAATTGGTTAGCTGCAATTCCTAGGCTTAAATTATGGTTTGTTAAATTTCATACACTTTTGTACAAAACCTGTTCAGTGATGTAGATGATGTTCATTCTCTTCGTATCTCACGCGAACTCCTGATTTCATCAGAACTAGCTGAAAGTCAAGGTGAAGGACTGAAATTTAGTGAAGATACCATCAGCCACTTTCTTGTAAACATTCACTATCTGGAATTTCATTTTTACACTTCTGATAGGATTTGACATTAGATGTATTGACTTTTACATCTGTGTATATAATGGAGTTTAGAGAATGTGTATATAATGGAGTATATATACTGTGTATATAATGGAGTTTAGAGAACCTAGAAGATGATTCAATAGGCTAACTAGTATGTTTGCAGATAAGTTACCTAGATAGTGATGTTTACTGGCTTGTGAAACACCCCAGAGCACCTGAGTTGTCTGTGTAGATCTGGCAGATATTGCATAGGATCCACAAGTGAGCCCCATGCATTTCTAAGACGAAGGCAGAGGACAGGAAGATAACCTAAATTTTTTAAATAATAGAAATATATGTGTGTATTCTCTAAATATTTTTGACTCTGAAGATTTGATTTCAGCTGAGAGTTTAAACTCATAATATAAAGCCAACAAATTTTAGAAAACCCAAGTGATGTCCCATGCCACACTCTGTGTCTGAATGTCTCTTTTTGCAGCCTATAACACAGGAAGTCAGTAATATCAACAGGTTTGGACGTAGTGCAATTTTGGAAACTTATTTGAAATCCCATTATCTAAAGATCCGAATGATTAGGTTGAACCTTCAGAGAACTGGTTTTGGGTACTTGAAAACAGAAATTTAAAATGCACGTTCAAGGTTGTCATCCACTTTGGGAAGATACACATGAATCCTGAGGGGAAAAATTGTTTGTGTTATTTCATGATAGGTTTGGACCAGGAAGGGAAAAGAGTAGTGATCAATTCAGATCCAGCTGAATAACTAGATATTTTTAGACTAATTGTTAAACTCCTGACAATTATATGTTTTACAAAACGGAATAGAAAACAATTCTGCCAGAGCAGCCAACTCAGTGTTAAATGGAGAAAAGACTTGAATTGTTTCCTGCTTGTAAAAAAAATGTATCTTAAACCTCTGACCCAAGGAAATTGAAAACTAATTAAACACTGAGCATATCTGAAAACCCAAAAATGTATGGTCAGCCTTTCTTAAAAATTAAAGAGTGAAATGTTCAAGTCAGGAAATGTCCTATCAGGCCTGGATTGTAGACTAAAACATGAAATAATGTTAAACAGATCTCACATATGAAAACTATAAATAATCTAAAATCAAAGTACAATTAGAGACCTAATAGATAGCTACTGAAATGCAACAATAAAATTTAAATAAGTATTTTATTATAATTGGTGAGGCAGAAAAATAATGGAAGAATAATTTTTTGAATCCTGATATTTGGAAATTCATCCAACATGTCCTGTATTCAAGTTATTATTTACTTCTTTCCAAAGGTTTTCAATCCTTCATTGAATACTAGGTCTTACTTCTCCAAAAATCCAAGTTGATGAGAAACATGGTAAGGTCATGGACTTTAAAGTCCAGTACCATAGAGCAGGTACAAAAAACACCCACAAACAAAGAAAATATATAAACACCCGCACATACAACAACGGCAAAAAAACCCCAAACCAGAAGAAGCAGCTTCTTTGATCTGCTGAAATAAGCTGGTTGTATTGCATGGTAGGCTATTTTTTGATGGCAATGCACATAATGGAGGTTTGCATTTATCAGTCCAATGCATAAATAATTGCTTTTCTCCAGGAAGTCAGAGTATCTCTTGTACATGTGAAGAAATACAAGCGTGTTGCTTTAACATTTCCTCAGTTGTATTTTGTTTCTCTGTGGGGGCACCCTTGAGCTGCAATGTTCTTGTTCTACCAGAGGAGTTTACTTCAAGTTCCAGGTGGAGTTTTTATTGTTCTTCTGTCAATATAGTAATAGGGAAAATAGAATAATAAAAAGGTTTTTTCCCTGGATTTTTTTTTTTTTTTTGCTTTTAAATTTTTTTTAAATAATTGTTTAGTCCTGATAAACTACAGTTTAGCTAGAGAAAAAAATGTACTGACAGCTGAACAAATACGTGCAAAACCACTTTGGACATGCTGAAAAGTAGCTCAAAAAAGAGCTATGAACTTCAGCTTGCTTTCATTAGTAGTGGCAAAATTCACCTCTGGCTTGACAGTATATGTGTCCAAAGAAAGATTAAAGAGAAGAACTGTGTTATTATGCTCAGGATTCATTGGGTAGCCTTCACTTTTGTTTATTAAAGAATAGAAGAAAAAGAGAAAACAAAAGGAAAAAAAAAAAGAATGAGAGAGCTATGTAGAGAGGAAAGAAAACCCAGTTTGTTGGATTTAAGTGTCCAGTTTGATTTGATGGACTCTAGAGGAGGTAGGAGCAGAAAGTGAGGTGCCAGATTTTATCCCCTTAGGAATCCTGGTTAATGAGGAAGTTTCCAAGGTAGGTAAGATATGCTCTCATTCTAAAGTATCTTGTTCCCTCCACCAAAATCTCTATAAAGCTTTTGAAAACTTTCAATCGCTGTTTTGGAGAGGATCAAAATAATGAAGTATTTTGCACAAGCTCAAACTCACAGTAGTGACTGCAGCTTAAAACTCTGAACTGTGGACCAAGGTGCTGAGACAATGTTTCTCTGCCCTTTAATTTAGTGGCAGAGAGAGGGATATTTTTATAATTGCTGATTATATCTCACAACTTGAAAGGGAACTTTTGCACTGTTATCAAAACAACAAAGGGAAACTGGGGAATAATGGAAAAAAGGTGAGACAGTGCATATCAGAGATGGAAAAAGCACAGGGTGTGGATGGCAGGAGACAGGGAGATAGCTAGAAACTTGCTGTATTTATTTCTGCTATAGTGGGTGCTCGATCCATGGAATTATAGAAAAAAAAATCATGCTACCCAACAGAAACTCATCTGTTTGGTAATGTAATATGACCTTTCCACAACTTCTTACTCATTAGATCTATATTTTTCAAATTAATATATATGAAGAAAGAAAAATACGTCACATGGTCTCCTTGTGTTGAGTTTTATAAAAAGAATTAAAGCAAGAGAAATAAAGCCTAACACATACCGGGTGTTAGTTTTCCTGGGTTGCTAGAAGTGTTGATAATGTTTATATCAAGCTCTCAAGTGAAATATTTTCTGTTTCCAGGGTTTATCTATGGACAAGCACCTCATGTTCACCATCAAACTTTAGAAAACCTCGCATTTCTTTTAAAGCAATTAAATAGCTAATAAATTGATTGTTACATGGTATTACCAAGAAAACATACAATAGTTGATTAATAGCTTTTCGTTCTTCTAATGTCACTTTTTGGTGTATAATCAATCCTGTCTAATACATTGAACAAATACAACAGCTTTGAACTAAGATTTGTTTATTGATACTGAGTGAATTCCTTTCTTAAAATTTATTTACTTTGCATTATCAAAGAGGTATTAAGATCAGTAGGTCTTCTTAAGGAGGTTGAAAATACAGCCTGAAAGGAAAAAAAGAATAATATTGATTCCCTTGTACAAAAAAACAAAGAATACACAAGAAGAAGATTCCAGATATTTTTTATGTGTGGGGTAGTTGTTTGATTTCTTTTTTTTTTCTTGCTGTGGTTGTGCCTCTTCTGTCCTAGGTATTTTAAATCATTCCCTAAATTACTGTCAAGGTTTGAATTGTTAAATAAAAGTTGTTATTTCATAATCTTCTCAGTAAACAGTCTTGAGGTTGTGGCAAGAGTACAATAATGTCTAGATACACAATGTGCTGTAGTGGTACAGACAGATTTTTTTTTCTTTACAGCTATCTAAACAGAATTTGGAAGGTAACAGTGCATATAAATATATCAGTCTAGAAGTGACAAGGACAGCTTTGCAAAACACATTTTAAATCAGTGAAATATACATTCAACCCCTGTGAAAATATACACTTCTTATTCCTGAGGTAGACACAAGAATTGAGATCCTAACACAGGCTTTAGAAGTCTTAAGAAGAGTTATAGCAACATATATAAAGGTCTGATCCTTCTTCCATTGTAGACAGACTTTTTTACAATTATTTCAAAAAGACAGGAACTGAGACCCTAGTTTTCTTGTAACATAATTTTTCTCATACACCTCTAAATCTATGTAGTCCTACTCTTAGTGTCTACATATTAATGTCTTTTCATCATAAACACTGTAATTTGCCATTTAACTTCTTCCTCTAAAATCCTTCCTTTAAGAAACTGAATTTGCTTCTAATGGCTCAGGATCAGGGATAGAGAAGGAAGACTTTGTTACACACGATGTAGTAGGTGGAAAAACATAGATGCAAAATACACGGAGGCTGAGAAGGCAGAACAAGGAGTAGAGAGAGAGACTTGCTATACTTTATGTTGCAGACTTGTTAATGATGACTTCGATAGACCTGATTAGTACTTGGGGGCTTCTACATTTCTTGTCTGGATTGGAAAAGAAAAAAATGGGCATTTGGAACTGCCTATGGTGAAGGCTCATGCCTCTATCTCTTTCTAAACCCCACCAAATTATGAAGGAATCCCACAGATTTCTTTAGACTTTGCATACTTCTTCCTTAAAGTATACTTGCACAGCATAATAGAAGACTACACATGCATAGATGTGCTATTTTTATGACTGCTTTTGCTTGTCTAAACTGTATACTATTTTTAAAAATACAAAAAAGGCAAATCTAAAATATTAGGACTGTTCTTGGGTTTGGTGTGATCCAAACCTTACTGAAGAACCAGTATACGTAAATTAGTTACACTAGTATTCAGCAAAATCATAAAAGAATAAACCTCGATATTTTCCTGAAATGTAAGGACTTTGTTTGTCTTAAAAATGGAGACAGTAGGTATCCAGTCTCATAATTTACAAATATAAAGATTTATCTATCCCATTCTTCCTGCTTTTTCCTCAACAAGATCCCAGAAAATAAACAGATCAACTTTCTGTAAAAACCTTAGCTTCATGTGAAGGTTCCTTACAGAAAGGATGCAGGGTCATACCATCCTTTTAAGTACTGCACTTTGGATCTGCGTTGCCATGCGGATCGAAACAGTCTCTCAAAATAAGGCAGGCTGGATTTCCAAAGGAGCATTCACAGAAATGCTTTAAGGTCCCTCTGTGGAATATGGGTATACAGCATCATGCCATGATTGGTCTTCTAATACTCAAGCTCTGTCTGGGAAATGCATCTTTAAGCCTCTTAGAAAAAGATGTATTAAATGGTGACCTGAGTTCCCTGAGATGAAGTCTAGAGCTGACATTTATTCTGAGAAGGAAAAGAAATAAAAAAGAAGAAAGGACAGAAAAAGAAACTTCCAAGATGTGCTGGTTGCTTCTTGAAACATAAGCAGGAAGGAAATTATACCTATGAAAAAAAATTATTTCCCTTTTGTTTCTGCTCTCTGTTTGTAAGGATAAGAAACAATTTAGCATCACACAATTCCCTCTCAATTGACTGGTTTAAGATGATTTCAGTATCTGCTATGTAATCTATGGCAAATACGGTGGGTAACATTTTGCAGAGACCTGGAGAATTATTTCCTAGTTAGATAAAGGCCAAAGGAATGCATTTTAGCAAAGTTTTCCTCTGAAGTAATTGCTAAAATGATAAATTGTTCATGTCAGATTTATAATGTTGTTAAAGACTGATTTCAGTCTTTGATGCTGTGGAACTCCTTACTGTCTTTTCAGAGTCTCAGTGATTTCCAGCCAAATTTCTTCAGAGCAGAAACTCTTAAGATGTGCAGATGTATTACAGAGCAACAGAATATTGAGCTGATTAAATGTTTATATATTTACTCAACTGCATAGCTACATACTATAGATGTTAAAGTGGCAGTCTATGTGAAAAAAAACTTAAAAATATAATTGTTACCTATCTTTCCAACCTAGTGAAGTTATGAAACTTCACAAGAGGCCTCGACATTGCTTTTCTCACTGTTTAGTCTCACTGACAGCACTTTATGTCAATAACAGGCAGGCACCTGTTATATTTAAAGTACCATTATTTTGAAATGGAGAAATGTTTCATAATCACTGTCCTACTTGTACAGTCCATAGTACATTTGCAAGTATGAAACCAAGGTAGAGGGGGTGTGTTTGGTTTGAATAGAGGAGTGGGTTTAGCAGCTATTGAAGCTATTTTGTTTAGATTTTATTCCAGCTCCTAGAGGTTGTCATTTGAAGTTCTGTTGAAAAAGCAATAACTAAATCTCTGAGTTTGGGGAGATCAGAATCGAAAAATAGCTCAGCACAATCCAGCTACAGTTTTGAGAACACAAGTCATCAAGTGCTTGGGGAACTTCTAAATATAAACCATTCCTAAGGGGAATGGGTGAAGTCTTGGCTCTCACGAAATCAGTGGTTCCATGTACATTGGAGCCAAGATTCCATTCAGTAGCCTTTGAGTGCTCACTGTGATGTTATATGACCATATGGACTCTGAAATAAATCTGTTCCTAATGAAACTGTTGGGCAAAAATGCAGAGATAAGAAAATAAAGTGATATATCATACTGGCTCAAAAGGTTGTTGTTCTCCCTTTTCCACATTAAGAAAGGGGAAAATGAAGAACGGTGCATAGGATGACAAACCTTCCCCCACACCAGTTAGAAACAGAATTTTCAAGAGAAAAGAAACAGAAGGTGAAAGGGATTGATTAAGTGAGAAATAAGAATACATACAATATTTCAGTTCTGCAAAAACATGGGGTTTTGCAAAAATGGTGTCTCTTACCCAGGAGCATCAATTTCTGGATGTAATAGAGGCAATTTATAAACTTAGTTGTGTACTTTATTCTTTACTGAATTAACTGTTATCTTTCTGTTCTTTCTAGCCTTCAACTCAGAACTAATATTCCCACTTCCACTAGGAAACAAATTAAAAACAAAGAAACAAAACAAATATAAACAAATAAAACCAAATAAAACATCTTCAACCAACCAGCCACAACAAACAACCCCCCCAAGAAAACCCAATACAAACCCCAAAGAAAAACCCAAAACCAAAACAAAACAAATCCCCAACCAAACAAAAAAGAAAATCAAACCCTCAAAATATGAAAAACAACAACAAAACAGAAAAAGAGGAAAAATTGAAGAAGTAGCAGTGGTTTCTTTCTAGGCTGTCTCATTTGGTAGACAACAAAACTGCCTGAGAATAGAGTTCTCATGTGCAATCTCAGCATTTTCTTCAAGTCATTCCACTGCTTCACGGTAAGAATAAGTTACTTGGTTTCCTGGCAGCACTGGTAACCTCATATCTGTGAATTTAAAGTAGTCTGGTCTTGCCCTGTGTCTGCAGAGAGGCTGAAAGAGTATCTTCAAGAGATAGGAACTGTACTTGTTATCTGCCACAAGACTCAGTGGATGGTGCAATCATGCAGCTGATTAATTAGGCTTTTTTTCCCCATGTTTCAAAGAGAATTCAGTATTTTTGCTGTGCAATCCACTATTTTTCTGTCATTAGGCATCTAAATCTTGTAATAGTGTACTGCCTTTGCAAGCTATTTCTCTTTTCTTCCTCTTTCTGCACCTAGTGAATTCACCTTTCAGAGCTGAGCATCCTGGAACCTGTGCTGGAATCTGACTGGGGAAACAAGAACTTGAATATGGTCAGCTACGAAGACGATTTCCTTGCAGCTGAATACAAGCACTCTCTGAGTAAATATTATGGTTAGAAAGAGAATTCTGTTTGGTCTCATCTAGGAATTTAACAAAAAAAAAAAAAATTACCCTCAAATCTACTTCCCATTACTGATCAGGCTATCTGAAAGTTCGCAGCTGTAAGCAACAATCTTGACTGCATTACAAAGGAACAGAAAACAAGCTGAAACAGCACAAGATTAGTAGTTATTCCAAAATTAGTGCTTCTGGAAACTGAAGGAAATTGCGGTGCTAAATGTGGATACTGCTGGCTGCACAACTTGATTTTGTTCCAACACAGTGTAATCAGGGCACCCAGGCATCACAGTGCAAATGTTGAGAGCACAATAAACTCTATCTGTATTCAAAATTATCACATTACTGAAAGCAGTTTTCCTGTTAAGCATACCATTGATCTATTGAGCCACTGGCAGTAAGACACAGGTTGACATCTGTATTCCCCTGAGGGCAGCAAGAAAAAGGTCTCCTGGGAGAATTTACAATATATTAAAAGACCTCAGTTCATAATCTGAGCATGAGCAGCTTCCATTAAAGGCTGAAAAAGCTATTAAGCACGGAAGTTTCAAAGGAACCTGGTGGGAAAGACACTGTTCAAAGAGACCGTGCTTCCGTTGTAAAAATCACTATGGATTATTAAAGAAATAACAGTTAATCTCAAGAAAGCACATGCTTAAAAATGTAAGTTATTTACTGATTGTCCTAAAAAATTACAGTCTGAGAAGAAAGTTTGTCTATGGCTTGGAAAAGATACTTTCAAGGAAGTGGTTCCTGGAACTGAGTCAAAATTGGAGAATAAAACAGCCACAGTTGGAAAAGAACACAGAAAAAAACACAAAAGCAAACAAATAACAGAATTCCATTTTTAGACTTGAGTTTGTTTGTGCACACATGATAGGAACATATTTTTTTCCTACATCTTGAATCTCAATATGACATTCATGTAACTGTTGATATGATTGAATCTATATAATTTTGAGCTGCTGGGAATAATGATGTATGTTCACAGTGGTCTTCTCAACATGCATTTTTTTTAAAGACTTACATTTTTATGAATAACGGTAAATTGTCTAGTAGTTAAAAATCTAAAGAGGATTATTAATGTTATTTTTAACATTTTTGTACTTAAATTGTGAGATACAAGACACAGAATTTAACAGGCTGCCTGTAGGTATCAAAGAATCCCAGAGTAAATTTTTATTTGTTAGAAATTACTCTATCACTCATTTTGAGTAAAAATTTGGTCCTTTCTGTTAAATGACTGCTTTGAAAATTTGAGTGTCTTAGTTGTGTTTCTACAGATGACTGATCTGTCTCTCATAAGGAAAGTATATACACTAGGATGGCTGCTTCTATATAAGCTAGCAATAAACAACATATATCCTTTTGGAACAAACCTAACCAGTAGCTATAAGGTACAATTCAGCTCAGCAAAATCCCCTATGTTTAGACGACAGAGGTGAAGGAAAAAATTAGATTTCAATGGACAGTTTATGAAATATCTGCCCAAAACTGCTACAAAAGGAGTCTGAGAATAAAAGACACTTCCAATCAAAAAGAGATAAAAACCAGAATGTGTGGGAACTTGCAGACAGGCAGCTCCAACTTGATCTCATTACACATCAGCAGTTTTTAGAACTTCCCTGAGACATGAGGAAGTACCTTGAAGGTCCTTTTTGTAAATACCCATGTCATTTGGGGCGTAAAAAAATGCATCATGAATCCCATATCCTTGCTACTATATATTACTAAAAATCTTTTCTTTACAGAAATGATTAAAATTTATCAATTTTATAGCCTTTATGGCTGCATATTTGTAAAAGAAAAGAAATCAGGAAGAGATTCTAAGAAAGCTGCACTTGACAAAGATTTTGCATACCAATAAGAATATTAATACTTTCAGTTCAGTAATTTTCCATATTTAATAGCCCATTCTTCAAAGAGCTTTGGGAGTGTTACTCTTAAACAAGGAGGAAAAGGATATCAAGATAAAGCACCAGTGAAGGTTAACTTTACCTTCTCTAGGGAGAGAAATTAAAATTTTTAAAATTAGAAGTCATCCTTATTATTCCAGTATTCTCTATTTCTCTCTGATGAGTGTCCTGGAAAATCTCTTGGTCCTTTGAAAAAATTAAGAAGATTTCTGCTTTCTATGAGAAGGAAGATTGTAAGCCAATCTAGCCAATTGAAAAATAGGCTTCTGCAAGGTCCTTTTGTGGGTTTAATCCCACTTTTAGATAACATCAGAATGAAATTCCTATTGCATTAATCTTATACCCTTGCTAATATCAAGTGAGGTTAGCTAAGTAATTCAACAATCCTGCATGAGCTCAAAGGATAAATAAGGCACCATAACTTATTTTGAAGTCTTGCCAAATCGCCATCTCCTCCACCTTTTTTTGTGTTGGACTGATTACATTAATAACAACATAACAGTTTGATTCTAATCTCCAAAATCCTGAACTTTACAAAGCAAACAGTTTGCTGATCCATCAGCATTTATTAATCACACCAATTATGTTGAGGCCAAATACCATGATTACAGTGTATGGTGCTTACACCATAGAGGCAGAGAGTAAATTTTTGTAACCCTTCAAAGAACAAGAGTCTCTTTTGAAAGAGCACCTATGCCTGGAGGCACCTGGTTGGAAATCGCAGGTGTTTAAAATAATCTAAAATGTCTTATACTAGAAACCAAACCAAGTAAGAAACCACTAGAAACGTCTTGTACTAGAAACCAAATAAGATTTAAGATTGTTGTAAATTTGTGTGACTTTTTTCCTCCTCTGTTTTAGCATATTCAGTATATGATAATTACCCAAAATTTTAAAATTTATCACAGCACTCCCTTGAGAAAAATCAAATAAAGTTATCACAGAAAGGGATTTAGAATGCAATAGAATTGAAAGAATAAGAGATTTACTATCCACCAATCTGACTGTCTATCTATCTACCTACCTGTCTAATCCACAGTCCATTATCCTTTTGTCTACTTAACTTTTTTTTCAAGACCAGTTGAAATCAAAGGAGAATTTAGGTCTTCATCTACTCAAGATATAACTAGCAAACTAAGAAAATGCTATGAGCGTTTTCCAGTTTGGAAAAATGTTTCTGGGCACTGCGTTTATGAACCATTCTTCCTCATAAGGACAGACTTTAATGGCACCAGGCTCAAAACAGCATAAAATAGGATTTTCTCTGGTATCAACCTTAGAAAAACTCCAGGTTTTTCTAATAAAGCATGTACAGTTTCAGTCATGACTTTTGAGATTAATATTTTATCTTGAATAGATAAGAGAAAAGGAAAAAAGAAATACGCTTAATCATTAGGGACATGGTTTTGTATGTTTGGAAATGGTCCTCTAACTAAGACTTCAGATGCTTAAAAAGAGTCTTTTGCAAGTCTTTGCTATGATTAGAACAGGTCGCAACATAGAAGCTGGTTATTTAAATTATTATTCAATAGATTCTGCTTAAGCAGAAACTTACCTTTACATACAGACTGCAAAAGGTGGTGGTATCTGAAGCAGAGGAATTAAATTTCCAGGTATCACAGAACTGACTGATAGTAGAAATAAAGACAGAAATACAATTCTTATAGTTTGTTCTGATCATGCTACTCTACTTTCTTGGAGAATGCTAGTAATATGTAAAGTATAGGTAAAAATAACTTGGTTAAGAAAAATGTTGCTAACATTGCAACACAAGTGCAACACTTTTTATAACTTTTGGAGATGCATAAGATGAAGCGTTAATGAAAAGTGACATACAAATACGTAAATGGTTGATTGCATTACACATTGCAATATTAAAATAAACCAAATAATAAAATCAGAAATGTAATGTTTATATAGTAGAATGGGAAACAAAGGACAGTACTCTGCAGCTCAAAATTTAAATGAAAACCAGGTCTCCTCATTTAATTTTGCTAATATTTTAAAAATAAAGTATCA
>VXAZ01009664.1:31618-102117 GCA_013399875.1 Gymnorhina tibicen
TAATGAAACAGAACATTTATGGGCAGTTCACCTCCTGCAGTTCTAAAACATGTTTTCTACTATTCACTGAATGGTTTAACTAAGTGACAAAGCAATAGCTTTGATTTACCTTTTAGATACTGAAGAACAGAAGTGCCTTTCAAGAGCTTTTGGGAGAAGCATTCCTGCAGTTTCATAGATATTATTGTTTTTCTAATAATGAAAAACTCATTTAATTAAGAGAGATAACTGGGTTATAATTGCATTGACAGGTATTTAATTGTTACTTTCCTTATAGTGTAGATTCTTGAACATTTGTACAGCTTCCTAATGAAAATTTATGCAGGCATAAATGAACATGAAGTATGGATGTTAGTTATTCAGCCTGTTAGTATAACTCTTGTAATAATGTCATATTTGGAAACGACAATTTAATCCATTTATAACACATGTGGAAGAGTACATGAGGCTCATAGTTGGTGTTGTTCAATAAGGGACTTAGAAACAATGGCCTGCTAGAGAGAATACAGAGATCATTCCAAGTAACGTGGAATGGAAGGTTATTTAAAAGCATAGGGTCAAACTGATGTTGAGGTAATAATAAACAGAATTCATTGTCATAAAATGATATCTTATCTGATAAGAACAGAAACAATTTGCTGTCTATCTACTTCTTCTGTCTTAAATAATGGAGCTGTAATGTGGCTGTGTTTAATAAAAGGAGCCATAACCACTTAGGGCTGAACTACTGACAAGATTATGCCGGACTCTGGAAGCAGTTATGGAAGTGCACAAAATAAGCATTTTTTAATTTCTATATTATAGACACAGAATTAATATAAAGATTTCCAAAAATACAGAAAAAATACAGGACTAGTATCTAAAATAGCCATGGGTTAGGTATGAAAGGACAGATTAAATTTGATAAGTTAAAAAATGCAGTTATTAAAATATTTACTTAGGTTCTTTTCAGCCAAAAGAGCTTCAAAAGAAAAAAATTGAAATTTGAGTTCAAAAGGCCCATGAAGAAAACTTAATATGCTAAACATTGAGAAAAGTTGCCATTCCACCAGCACTTGCTGAAACAAACCCTTTTCTGTTTGTCTTCATTCTGGTTTGGCCCTAACATCTTCCGCCATACCAACGTAAATGAGGAACCTTTTTTAGCTCATGTCCTTTAGCATTTTCCTCAGATGAGGCTGAAAAATAGTGCATCCTTTATGCTGCCAGATATTCATATTCCGAGGATTCAAAATATTTGTGACTAGCTCTGTAAGTAATTTCATTCTATTTATCACCTAGAATTAGTTTCTTCTTTGCCTTATAGTGCCTGTAACATTTTGCTTATTCACCAGTAACAGGCCAAACACTCTTACTGTTGTTCCATGTTCTTTTCCAGATTTCTGAACTAAAGCCCTTCCTTTCTTGCCCTTCTATTTCCTCTTCTCCAGGAATACAGTCCTGCATTGAAGAAAAATGTTGAAAATCTGACAATTTTGGGTGTGAAAGTCCATCTTTGCTATTTTGTCTTTTGTGCCAGGCTAAATTCATGTTGCTATGGATGTTGTCTCCCTGGGGACATTTTACTGCTTCTGCAAAGTGAATATTAAAATTTTACTCATGATATTTCTTCATCAGCACACGAATAAAGTTAATCTTTTTTCCATTTTCTCTCAGCTCTCTTAGCAGAACTCTTTGTTGTTTCTTTCCCATTAATTGAAAAAAAGAAAAAAAATCCCATATTCCTCTTTACATTTTCATGGTGAAATGTGAAAAAAGTATTTTCATTTTTTAAAATAATACTAATCAGCCGATACCTTTTATAATGACACCTATTTAATGTGAAGTCTTCTAAAGAAATAGTAGACTCCAGACTGTTTCCTAAGTGAGTGCTTTAGCTTCCAGGTAACAAAGGACAGCTTTCATTTTTTTGTTGACTTTAGTCTAGATGACCAGAGTAACGAACATATTTATGATAACTACACCAAAATATTCTTATAACCAATGGAGAGGTATTGACTCTTCTGGTGAGCAAGGTCTTGTCGTAATGAAGATGTGTAAAACAGAGGAAATGAATCACTCACTGAAAATAAATATTTATGAAATGATATCTAATGTCCTCACCTGCACTCCTTCCCTCTTTCTCTTCTCACCACCATGGCTCTAATCTTCTGTTCCCATTCTCTCTAACCTAATCTATATTATCTGTTTGCTTGAAATACTGAGAACCCATAGATCCAACTTACTAGGCAATCTGTAGCCTCATCCAGAGCCCATGACCTGAAAATTAGGACATTAGTTACTAGACACTGTGCAAAAATGTTTGCAATGCATATGGATGAGGACAGAAGTGATCCTGGGTCTCTCTTGGGAAATACTAGCCACTTGTATAATACCTGAGTGCTGATGCCATCTGCAGCCAGTAATGATTATAATGAACAGAGCCGTACATTCCAAGGCAGAGCAGTCAGCATATAAATATCCTGACCACTACTCAACTCTTACAAGAGAGCACTAATAAGTGCTGCCACTGACTTCAGAAGGAAATTGGAAAATGTACTTAAACAGTATACAGAACCATTTGATACACTTGGAAACTGTTTGGTGAACTCTTGCCCTTCATGCAGATAGGCTGAAGTGATAGAGTCATATATGAGCAGGATCCCAAACTTCTCATAATTTTCAGATGTTTGCAGGTGCTCACAGAAGTAGAACCTTAGTAGATGAAGACCTTTTTTTATGTTGAAAACCCTTGTTCTATGAAATTCCTCTATATTAGGGGACTTTTTGAGCTGCCTCCTCCAGTCCAAATGCAGAAATCTTTCCAAGAAATGAGGACTAAAAGGAATTTCGGCAATGCAGGATCAACTAGTGTTTAAACAATAACCAGATATGTGGTATTCATGGCAAATTTTCAAAATGAAATCACAATTAAAAATGTGGCTTCATCTGTTAAAAACCTCTAACTTGTGAGCAGTCTGCTCATACACCTAATTTTCACCTGTGAAATGAAAACTTATCATAGATGAGTGATCAAATCACAGAAGTTTCCATTAAAGATTTTGGAGCTTTCAGGACTGTGGAAATAAGAAGTCTGTGAGTACTTTAAATCTGTAAATAAACAAAAAGAACAAAACTTGATCTGTCATGAAGTTGAACCACCATGGTACATCTGGAAATCTGATGAAAAGTATATTCCTCTTTCACTCCCTCTAGTAGTTTTATAATTGAGTCTGAATAGAGGTGGCTGAATATACAGTTGCTCTGAGGTCAAGAGAGTACAGGGATGATAGTTCATATAAATTATATGTATTACACTACTACATTGCAAGGATCAGTGCATTCTTAGGAAATTCTCATTGCTTAACTTTTGCACTTTCTCTGCAGATACTGCATTGACGCTGATATATAGGACTATGGTTAGAGCTGATCTCCCCCTAATATGATCAGTCTGATGACTTTTATTTCATTTTGACAGCTGTTATACAATACATGGCTAGTGAACCTGATCTTCATTATTTTCTCTCTCATTTTCCTTTGTGCTTCTCTTTTAACTCCAGAGGGCTGATTGTTCCATTCATTTCAAAGGCACCACATAGTGAAAAGAGCAGGGAACATCACACACAGCACAGTAAACTGCATCAAATATGTGATCCTAATATTCTGAAAATTCTACTTTTCTATTTTGTAGAAAACTATCTAAGCCCTGAGTGAACTTTTATACCATTTAAATCTTTGAACGACAGGTAAGATAAAAGTGTCACACATAATGTCCTGGCACTCATGCCTTTAATGTCCTGAACTGCCATTGAATTCTAGAGGATGTCTGTGAACAGGAAAGGGGAGGGGTGGTTAATCCTCTTATTATCCTTGGTATATGAATATGTAAAAGTGGTATATACATATTTTTTTTAAAAATACATATTTTGACACTGGTAACAAACACATATTTAGAACTTAAACTCCATTAGTGACCAGCCAACTCAAAGCTTTTCTATTACTCTATAATTACTGTTCTCTTTTCCCTTCCCCCCACTTTTTTCCCCTTTTTCTTTCTTTCTGTCATGTTAGTCAAATAATAGAAAGGAGTGGCTATACAAAAGCAAAAAGATTCCTGTTAAAAATGAAGAACAGAGAATCAGTTTTAGACATCCTTCTACATTGAAGTGAAAAATTCCCCACTATGCTAATTCTCCTAAACAGTTTAAATACAATCCAAAGGCATTGCTCAGGCACATTTAAATCTCTTGACAATAATAACAGTGATTCTTCAACTATATCAATAGGTAATCACTTTTTATGTTTATCCCCCATTTATGCCATAGTTTAACTCAGTTCCAGAAGGATGAGATGTTTAATAGAAAGAGTATAAATTACATGACTGAGAAGAAAGTTTCAAGGACAATCAGTTTTCATTGTTCAAAGTAACATTCTTTGACCAGTTATTCTGTGACTGAATAACTCTCTTTATTTTGTAGCAGTGAATGGCTAGATGAGTAGGGGGGATTTTAGGCTATAAATTCCTACAAAGGATATATGTTTGGGACTTTTTGAACACTAGTTACTACACTGAACTGTGGTTAAAAATTTAAATATTGAATACACTTTGAGGTGAAAAATCCTAATTAATTAAGTTGTCATGATCACGACTGATGCCAGTGAAGTCAACAGATCAATTCTTTAAGTATTTCTTTATAAAATAATTTGGTTTATGACTATTATATTATGTTATTGCACTTATGAATTAGATTAACTGATGTTGAAGCAATCTAACTTTCATAGCATAGAAAAACATAATTCTTAATTTATGTTTTTCTTGGAATCTCATATTAAAATATTTTACTAAACTGTGACATCATAATTAAATTTATTTTTACATCTCTCCTAATTAAGAAAAAAGACAATTACATTTTTTGTTCCAGTTATGTGCATTTAAAATATTACTACAATGACAGAATTTCTGGCATTAAGGTGAAGTTAAAAAAATAATTAAGAGACATCCTGTAAACTTTTCTGAGCATCCTTGCCTGTGTCTTCTCTACTTTTGGTAGCCACAGGAGAATTCATATTTGAGGGGTCAAGTGGTTTTGTTAGAACTACAAGTGTCCATGCAATGGACACAAAAAACAAACAGATTGTGTTAGCTGTATTTAAATATTCTTTCACATTTTGGCAAAAAAATAACAGCCAATCCATGCCAAGACACTCAGCAGCTCTATGTGTCCCTGTGTCCACTACGTATGCCCGTGTCCACTTCCTTACAACATTGCTGCCCCTAGCTGGCCTGTGTTTCATGTGCTCTGTGACATTTCGTCAGGTCACTAGCTCCTTGGATGCTCCTTATCCACATCCTGGCCAATGGAGCTGACTGGCTTGTCTAAATTGTATTCCAGTGTCAGGCACCCGTGTGATTGTCACCTCAATGAATGCACTCAGCTGTGGGACCAAAGACATATGGCAACAACACAGATGAGGAAAAAATTAATGAGGGGGGTGTTTGTCTCAGATTATCCTTTCTGCACAGGCTGAAGCTCAGTACACAGTAATGGGGAGAGCCCATAAAATTTTGATACTGTATTTAGGCTTTGCTGCTGTTGGTATATATACCAACACACCCTTTCTGGACAGTTGTCTGTTCATTCACACAAACATTTTGACCATGTCCTGCCAGTTCTGAATGAAGAAAACCTCAGCTTGCTGCTTCAATCACAATGTCCTTGAAACAGCTTTTCAAGATTTTTATGGGTTAGTATGAATATTGAAGTTCTATTTTAGTCTTTAAAATTATTTTATACTTTTACAAAGCCAGAAATATTCCATTCAGACCGAGGATAAATGAGAAGCAGCAATTAGAGACGTGTGTTGTTGGGTACTTTTTTAGAACCACAATATTCCTAAGAAATGACTGCATGTGCCTGCGCTCCTTCTGCATGAACACAGAAGAGAGACAACCAGGTCTCCTCTTCCCAGGCAGCAAGGGCCCTGGCAATGACACAGCCATTTTCTACTGCAGCACTTACACATTTGTGTGTTTGGTGACTTGTACCACATCAGTGCAAATTAAGAATCATAGGAAAGTCGGCCTGGAAAAACCTACTATGGGCAGATCAATTTTACCTCTGTCACTCTTCATGGATATTTCTGAAGAATCCAATGATCCTGCAATCCACAACCTCCTGAGACAATCCATTTCATCCTGTCACTAACTTTACCTTCATAAACACTTATTTGTCTGAATCTTTCTTTCTGCAGTTTCACCCAGCTATTTTTCACCTTGCATTTGTGCCTAACAAATTTAATCATACTTTTTCTTCATCCCGTCATTTTGAATTCTAATCTCATCCTCCAGACTGCCTGACATGCTTCTCTTCATGTTGTTTGAAAATTTAAGAGATCTACTTTTTATTGCATTATCCAAGTTATTAGAGCATATAAATAGATTATTGAAGTCTAAACATCTCTTGTAAATAATGGTTTGAACGAACTCTGCCTGGAGCTCTGCTGAAGAGGGTATATTGGGAAACTCAGAATTTCTGCAAAAACAGAAGTCATGCCCTTCTGGCCTTCTCTTTGTATTTGCCAAACATGGAGTTCTTACCTCATTTATTGCTTGATCAATGAATACATGTGAAAAAAACTCATGCATGTTCTAGATCAGGTGTATTCCTTCCCGTATAACAGCCACATACAAGCATTTCATGCACTCATTAGATTAATTATCATAGTTGTGTGAGTATAGACCAAAGCATTCTGGGGGAAAACTGTAAGGATCTAGGATCTGTCAGAACACTTCTCAGAGCCAAACTACATCTTAGGTTACTGACTTGTCAACAACCTTGGACTCAGAAGATGTTCATGAGTGTCTCAGATACAGGTTCTTGAAATTCTGCCTCCTTCTGCTGTAGAAGTGAAGCCTACAAAGTTCAAAATCAGTTATGATTTATCTGTGAACTGGTAGACATTTCCTTCACATAAATCTTATTCACTGTGAGATGGTCAAATTTGATGTGATGTGATGTCCATAAAAGTCAAAGTAGATCCCAAGCCTACAATCTTGTATTAAAAAGTCTACAATTCCTGATAAATTTCTTGTTTATATGCATGCAGACTTGCATATAAAACTTCTTGTATGGGTAATACCTTATGCTGTGGCTTTGTATTGATGCTTAGAAATTTTGTCAGAACAAAAGTTTTTCACTGAAGCATTTTGCCCCTCATTGCTCATGGCATTCTGTAGCACTTCATATAACTATGTTTTCTTTTTTAATCCAGTCATATTACATAAGAGGTATCCTAGAAGGATTTTTTTACCTTTTGCTGCCAATGGATTGATCTCATGAGCCAGAGGCCCCATCACAGTGTGTGGCACATTGGTGTTAAAGTGCAAGGAAGAAGTTACAAAGTCTACAATGCCTGCAACTTCCGTGCTGCCTGTAGGAGTGGAGTCAGCTTCAATTGCTTGACATTTTCATACCAGTGGAGCCCGTACCTACATCCCAATGTTTTGAATATACATATCGAGATTTGTAAGAAGTGAAGCTAACTGAGAAATATTTGATATTTAAATGAAGTCTTGATATGAAATCAACATGACTCATGCATATCGGAGACATAGCATATGTAAAATAATAATTATCTTGTTTAAACTACCATATACAAAAACAAGAACTATTGTTCCAATACATTATGAAAATAGTTTCTACTATGTCCATATGAGATAGTAGATCTAGCAGGGTTTTTGCAAAAAATTTGTATGATAGGGGTTTTTATTTTAATGATTCATTTTGGTAGTTTACGTAGTCTATTTCCTTCATACCAAGTTAGGATACAGACTGCCCTTTCAAAATATTTTTTTTGTGAGGATATGGAAAGCATAGCTCAATTTTAGTGGCAAGGATTGTCTCTTGTTTCTTACTTTTTTCCTCCCCAAAATCTAACTTTCACCAGAAGGAAAGTCAGAAAATACTACTGTAGTTAATTTAACTGGCTGAAATTCTTTTGAGAAAATAAAAACAAAACAAAAAATTCTACCAAAAAAACCCCAACAAAACAAAACCAAGCAAACTAACAAAAACCCCCCAAATTATTTTAGGATGCCTTATTATGAATTCCTTACTCTTCCAGAAAATTTAGTATTAGTTTTAATTTGCAGGTCCATTGATGACAGACTACTTCATTAATTCTATTTTTTCCACTCTTTTATAGGCTTTTAAATTGTCTGTGCTGTGAATGGCATTGGAAAACAAAGTGATATATTATCATCCTTGGAATTTCGGAAGATTAGTACTGTGTACAGAAGAGAAAATCGATATTCTTTTTAATCATCCTGAGCTTGAGCTGGCATTTTACACAGCTCTTCAGCTGGCAAATGGCAAAGTCTTAAACTGAGGGAACACAATCATTCTAAAAGTGTGTGTATCCATACAGTATATTATGCCTCTAAAAGATAGCTAAGGCAGCATTATGACATATTTCTGAATACAGTACAATATTCTTGCTTTAGGAAAGTATCAAGACACATGTTTTCATTTGTGTGAAAAGTAAAGATTAGATATGTAAGAAAAGATGAATTTTGGGCTCACCTTTAAAAAAAAATGAGCAACCACTTTTGATTGAATATCTGACACAGAGTCAGAGTAATAGAATTTGGCATCCTAGATGAAAAGGACAGTCAGCATTCTCCTTAGTGCTGCTGCTGCCAAAAGATGCTTCCATTGAATTACAGTAGCGAGAATAAAAACTGAAGTCAGGATATTTTCAGAATTGGTCACTAAATACTGTTACTCCAATGCTGGATGATCTTCATTAGGCAATAATGACAGCATTCAGAAACAGAAACATACAAAACTGAGAATATATTCTTTTAAATATTAACTGAAAGAAAAATAGAGCCATGTAAGCCAAAATTAACAAGTAAAGTATAAGGTTGCAAAGTTGTATCTCAGATCATTTCATTAAGGCAAGCAAACTCAGTGTGAGCATTATTTACTTGACAGACCAAGTCATAGTGCCTTTGTTCCAGGAAGGGAAAGAGAAGGAGAGAGAAATTAAGGAAAGATTGGCCTATGAGAGAAGAGTTTTGCTGCAAGAAATATCTATAGATTTAGAACTTGAACCTAAGATCATTTGTTTTCCAATTTGCACTGCAGGAACTAACACATGAAGTGATGTAGAAACACATTTTACTACCTTCTGGGTAATTTGTTTCTCAATTCCAGGACATTTTAGCATCATGAAGCATTAAAATATACACATTTAAGTTCTGCAACCTTTTAAAGTCCTACTATCCCCTCTGGAGGAATACGGTAAAGATCCTTGACATCTGAAATAACTGGACATTGTTAGAGTGATGCTAACAGAGGGGGTTAACAGCTTGTGCGTGTACAAAATACTTGAAGTCAGACAGAAAGCCATTATTATGACCTTGTGCTGACCACATTCTATGAAGTGTTACATGATCAGGGACAGGGAAGTTGCTTAATGGAAGTTATATAGTAGCTAGATGTATCCTTGTCACACTTCATCTAAACTGATACATTGCAATGGTCCGCACTGCTCAGACCTGGCAATTACTGTCCAATTCCAATCTATTCCACACTGCCACTATAATGAAAAATAATTAGGAGCCTGAAAATGAGTTTTCACATGAAATGGTTTCAGTACTTGGACACAATCGCCTTTGGCAGATGGCTTTGGGTTTGCTTTAATATAATAAAGACAGTTAATCATCTCTAAAGAGTGCACAGAATGAATAAACTTTTAACACTACTTTCTCCTCTCAAACTCTCATATTGATCAAATGTTTAATATTGTAGAGTTCACGTTTCTATGGGTGAGTGTTCCTGATACCCAGGAGTCTGCACACATTCTTATACATCCTGGAGAAGAACCAAATTAACCCAAGGGCCAATTGCTTGATAGTGGAGTTTAGAAACTAATATCAAAGAAAAAAGAAAAAGTTGGTCTCCTAACTACTGTAAAAGTACAGATCTTTATAATGTTTTCATGAACTCTAAAAAATTATGGTTTAATTGAATTGCAGGAAATAACATGACAGAATAGTAGTAACATTATTGATAGCGTTCAGAAAACGTGCATCTTGCAGACAGCGTGGAAATTGATGAGAGTGGAAAACATTTCATCTGACTTCAGTTATCTACAGTGTAGTTCTTAGTCACCTTAGTCTCCCATTGTAGCCAAGGTAGAGAAATAGGCACATTTAAGGTGCAATTGCTATGACCTGTATGAGATGCCTGCTTTTGGTTGAGATAAATTACACACCAGAAGGCATATCAATTTCCCTTGCCTGACCATAGCCCAGAGCGATTAGCTCAAATGTAGATGTCAATAGTGTTTAAAATTAGATTCAATATACCTGTCTTGAATAACTGTTTGATTTCATTAAACTATTTACTAGGTTTTGTAACTTTTTTTGTATTTGTATCTAGCATACAAGTTAAAAAAAGCTGCATGATGTCTCATACATATGATATAAATCGTACTACACAATCTGAATACAGAAGGATGTCTAAAATTCATTGTATCCAGTGATCTCTGAATTTTACACCTAAATGGTTCTCCTGACAAGCAAAAAAAAAAAAAAAAAATTAAAAAAAAAGTAGACCCTTCTTTTCCCAAAGAACTTAAATAAACAAGACAAAACTGATGAAAGTTATATGACATGTGCAGTTTTGATTATTTTTTGTGGAGAAGGGATTAGCTAAATGGCAAGAGATGTGGAAAGAGAGGTAAAGAGGACTGTTATGGGGAAAAGAATATAAAATGGCCCAGTCTTACTGTTAGTGTGTAATGGGGCTGTGGAGACAGAGAACAACAAATGCAGGAAAGCCTCTCAACAACACGGGAAGTATTTCAGCAGTCCCAGATTCCTTATTTTCTCTATTCAATACGTATATAGTTCGTTTCTGAGTTTTCAGAGCAGCAGGAATAAGAATCATGTAATTTTAGTCAAATTTCTGTCAGAGAGAATTGTTTTCCCTTGGAAACATCTGGTTACAGTGTCCCGTGTGATGCCATTCTTCTGTTTTGCTTCTCTGCAGAAGTCCCTGTTTTTGATTGCTTCTGTAGAAGGCCAGTTATAAAAAAAGTTTAAAAAAAAAGAAAAGAAAAAGAGAGACTGAGGAATAAATCTCTTCAGAAAAATGTAAACAAGACTCTGGACTATATATTTTTTCATTCATTACTGATTAAATAAGAAAAAAAAAAGAAATGGTCTAGTATTGTTTTACTTTCCATGTAAATTTTTTTCTTTGTCTTATACCATTTTTTATTAATATTGTTGCTGTTACTGTTCATTTTTTTATCTCATTGCTGTTTACAGTACCTTGCTTTTAATCAATCCAAAAGTTTCACCTTTGTGCCTCCAATTCCCAACTCCATCCTTGGAGCTGGAAGGGAAAGGGTGGAGACCAAGTGCCTGGTTTGGGAGTCTCAATGGTGGCGCTGAACTGAGGAGTAATATTCCTACAACACAACATTATTGTTAAAATACAATTTGTTTAATATATTTAGCAAATTATTCAACATGTGCTTGGAAGCAATATTTACTTGCCTTTTTTTAATTTTCAATTAGGTAAGAATTCAGCATTTCATAATCATGCATGTCAATATGAAAATAATTTTGTATTTCAGTAGGATAATTAGTCCAGGAAAATAAAAATATTTAATACATGGTTTCATATGGAAAAGTTATACAATGAAATATAATGGGAAACAAATATATCTCTTTTCTGCTGAATTAGTAAGAGAAGCTCTAAACTGTCTCTCACAGAATTTGCAGTCTTCAGTGCTCTACACTTTTCTTTGGTTTTTACATTATTGTTTTTAGTCAGTCCTGACAACTTTTAACCTTTCTAACTACTTCACCTTCACCTTTTGACAGCTTTTTACCTTCTCACTAATTCTGTGGATGCCATTCTTCTCTGATACTTACTCCAACATAATTCCAGTTTAAAAGTACCGAGTTAGATGAGGATTACAAGTAGAAATAATAAACAAATCAAATAGCTTGATGTCAAATTTCTGTTTAATTCTAGAAACCATAATTATTTATCAATCAAGCATATTTATTAGAGTACTTATTTTGGAGGAATGTTGACTGCAAGTTATAAGTGGGTTGAAGATTGACAAGTATAATTCACGCAATTCATTTTTAATCTTATTTCTAGTGCATTCAGCTCTATTGACTGTCAACCCAACCAGATGTCATAGAAAATACCTTTTTTTGAATACCTTTTTTCTATACAGACTGAAGGTATTAATATGTCTAACACAACGATCCTTTCTTTGATCAAAACCTCTGTTTTATTTTTTCCTAATGGTTGACCTCACTGCTCTCTAAAAGACTATATGGACTATACTGATTGATTTTAAAAATAGCACAAAAACTATGATGGAAAGTTTGTCTTTCAAGACTGGTAAATGAATGTGAAATGAATGTGAAATCTGCTCCTCATGTGTCTCAGAATAGTCATAGGCTTTTCTGCTACCAAGTATGCTTCAAATACTGCTGATACTGTTGATTTTCATTACCTTTGCTCCAATAAATAAATAAAAAATAAGTAAATAAATAAGCATGTTTGAAGAAAGAGTGGGGAAAATTAATCACCATTATTCTTAGAAGTATTTAAAATGTAGTTATACTCTTTATCTTTCTTCCTACCTTTTTGGACTTATGTCCAGAATGCATTGCCTCATCAAACACCTGTACCACTGCATGAAAATAATACAACAATATAATACAATAATACAACAATTGTGAGTTTGTGCCCATTTTTTTCCCCCCCAAGATATTTTCACCTATATTATCTGAATGGAGGTGTTTTGTTGAGAAAATGGAAAAGGGAATGGGTAAAAGGGATCTGTCTGAGCAGTGGAGAAAAATCCCTCCAGTCTTCAAAAAAGGCCCTTTAGAAATTGAACCAATTAGTCAGCCAGAGGTATATAGGGGTGTGTTGGTGGTGAGGGAAGCAGATGTGGAAGGAAGTTGAGACTCTGAGATTGAAACATTTTCTTGGTGTTGTTCAACTAAACAACACAGCAGCGAATTTAAGATAGACAGACTTCAGAGGGATACTGTTGAGGTAATTAAAATAATTTTGTGTGGTATAGTGTTAGCCTGTTTGAAGGTGCACTATAATACAGCTGGAAGACTTGAGCCAGACACATCTGAAACTACTCAGTTGCTACATATGTGAGTTCCTCAGATACAAGTAAAATTGGCCCTATATTTAGAAAAGAGAAACAAAGAGATATAGTCAGGCAGTCACGCTAATGTCATCAGTCCCAAGGCGCCTGTGGAAGGTAACCACGATAGTGCTGCATGGACGCAATGGAAATCAGCACCAGTCTACAGCCCTTTAAAGTCAGTGCCATAATCCAGACCTATGGACCTCACACAACACTCCAACATCAATGACAGTTTTTCCACTACAGGAACATCTTCCACTGCTTTCCACATCTTCTCAATGACCAATTTCCCTGTGAAGCTGTGTCATTCCATATGGGACACAATTCTTGCATGTCATAGCTACAGTATATTAAGTATAGATTTGTTCATTAAGTATGTAGGATGGAAATTTTATATTGACTGCCACATAAAATGGCAAGCAAATAACTAGCTAAAAAACATTAACACTTTAAAAGAAAATGTGTAGTGATTTAATATGTGCCAAAAATAAATAGGAACTAAAATTTTCCATTAGTTCACTTTCTTTCACCATATGTATAAACCTCTTTAAATCTTACTGGGTTGCATTCATAGCCACTGAGACAATAATTTACACCTCTATGTGTTGGAGGACAACACTTCTCTGACTGTATTCTTAAACATCCATGCCAGCTTTAAACATTATATAACCGACATATAGATGCCTAATTAAATATGGAATAACACCTTTAGTGTTAGAAGTATATTTGTCTGTCATAATAATGCCTCAGATATTCTGCTACATAGTTAAGATGAACACAACAACGTGCTAAAAGCTTTGTTTTCCATGTGAAATTTTAAAGGGATGACATGGAAGACAGGATGGTGGTTAATTTTCCAATAGATCAGCAGTCCAACCACTATTGTGTCTGCCAAATGCTATATAAGCTTCTTTGGTTTATTACTGCATTTCATCTTTAAACTAAATCAGAGAAAAGAGAAGGAATACATTTCATTTTCGATTGGGCCAGAGTGCCCATCATCTTCCTCAAAATCTGGC
Source organism: Gymnorhina tibicen (assembly GCA_013399875.1). Classification (NCBI taxonomy): domain Eukaryota; kingdom Metazoa; phylum Chordata; class Aves; order Passeriformes; family Artamidae; genus Gymnorhina; species Gymnorhina tibicen. The sequence goes on from VXAZ01009664.1 coordinate 45,826, forward strand.
TGTATTATTTCTGAGTTAAATAATAAACAGAGTAAGACCTATTTGTCTTTATGCATGCTACATACATTTCTGAACACTGGCAAGGATATTAAAAGTAGCCAAGTCATGCATTATGTCATCATCAACAATTTAAATTAAAATGGAAAATGCTTTGGTTTTTCCTTCCATCATCATGTCTGGAATTAAAAATTATAGTTACATTTGTAGAAGTCAGACATAACTTGCTCATGTTGTCACTTCACATATAGTTTGCCTATATTACACCATATGCCAGGAACTTTAACTAGCACATGCAGTAATGTGATATAATTGGTAAAATGTCAAATTCTATGCTTACAATCAATTTCACAATCAGATTTTGAGCAGGCATAATTTTTAGAGCTACAAATCATTTCTGCTTGGTACTTACATCTGACTGATACCTAATTTCAGTTTACAGAAGAAAATATTGAGCATTTGTAATATTGATTTGGGGGAAAGTAATGAATTGTTCTGACTAACTAGATAATTGCCTGTTGGAAATGTATTTTTTCTCTGTGTGTTGTTTTTCAACATCCTACTAACCAATGACTAATTATTTCAATTGCTCCTTTCATTTCACTGTAGGTTTTTCTTTTTTGAATATTATAGTTTATGAAAGCATAGTATACATTTCGAGGTCTAATTATACATCTTCTCTTTACTTAATCCTAAGTATTTTTTCACTAGAGTAGGTAAAAATTTTAGATGCTTAGCCTGGACAGATTTATTATACTGTGTATTTCTTTCTTGCTATAATATTACCTGTCATCTATTTTACAATGCATGTTTTTATTGGTAAGAATTTGTGGCATGAAATAAATATTTAGCATGAGATTCATGTTATCTAATCTTAGAAGTCTACATTGCTTATGTTTGGAGAAGTCGTTCAGACTGTTTTATAGTCAAAGCCATGGAAATAAGTATTTTTAGGGTGCTTTCCCTTAAATACATATCTAGATCAGATTGTGAATTGCATCAAAAGCCTCTCTCTCCACTAATTAGGAAGTGTATAAGCAGCAAGTTTACATTCAGATTTCTATGTGACAGATAGAGATAAATCTATCTGATCAGATAAGCCTCGCCCAGTGTCTAAAATCCTGGATTAAATTTATGAACAGGGGAAAGATCATAACAGAAAAATGTGCAGTCGTATATATGTGCATGTGCGTGAGACTGAGAGCGTTTGTTGTGTATACAAATCTTAGCTTCTTGTCAACCATTAGGCACTCAGTGCAGTTTTTAATTACATGATCACATGCTATTTTTGCATAGGAACCATCTTCATTAAGGCACAGATGGATATGGGGATACTGCTCAATTAATGAAAAGTGTTCAATATTTTGGTTTTTTTCCTTCATGCTGAATATACAGGCCCAAATTTTACTCACTGCATATTTGCTACAAAACCTGTTCCAAGGCAGATTTGCTCATTTCTTCTCCTGTGGCAGTTCTCACTGCAATATCCGTCTTAACACAGACTTGAGTGATTTCAGACCTGCCTGGTCCCACACAGCAGTTTTCAGACCCACATAGGTTACTGCCTTTCAGCCCCTGAGGTAGCATTAATGTCACTCTGACATGAGCAAGGTGATGCTACAGCTTTTCCCCCACTTCCCCCCATCTGTATTTTGCCAGTCAGCTCTGCAAGGTCAGACAGGTAGAAGTAACCATGGCAGGTATGTGTGGGCCACACGAACCCTGCTGGAGCTGCTCCATGCTTGATTCACACAGGTCTTGTAGATGATACGCTCACCAGATGTCACTGCAGGTGATGTGGCATGAACAGTCCCACGTGCGTGCTCCTCAGTACTGGAAGCATCTCCTGAGATTTAACAAACCATGAACATCCCTCATACATCACGGACAAAGGTCCTTAAAGCATGGATGCATTTTCAAAATACTCTTTAGCAAGGAGGACACTTACTCTTCATGAACTGAGACAAAGAGAAGAAGGGAAGGAACAGTGTATCAAATAATATACTAAATGAGATCAGGTGTTTGAGATTTGTCTTTCAGAATATGGGGAGTATTTCAAAATAACATGTGACTTCTAGGTGGCTGTAAATTCATCCACATGATGAGGACTAGAAAAGAAAAATATCCACCTATGAGAAGTTCAGCTCAAATTAATTGCTTAGACCTACATAACGAAAATGAAAAATCAAAATGCGATATTCTGACTCAGTTTTGGAGCTTCACAGTGTTTTCAGAGGATGGGAGAGAAGGATGTTTTTGTATAAAAGTTCCATTTAGAAAAAAAGGCAAACCGGAAAAGCAGAAAGCTTGTCATGCAATAATATCTGACAGCTTGGCTGGAAGCTTTGGATGGTTGTCACAGACCTCTGAAACTCCATGTAATGGTGTATGTGATGGCAGCAGGTAGTCCCCCATGTAGATGCCAGCACTGCACTAAAAAACTTGCCAAACATATTTCATAGGTCTTTGCTGAAAAACTATAAAATAGAAAAAAATACTAAGAATTTCAACTTAAGGTGCCATTTCATGCTCCACCTTCTGAGGTTTACTGATGTGTGTGTTATACTTTCAATCTCTCTGCTAGAACTTTTATTTTCTCACTATACCCCCAGGCTCAATTGTCTTGTTTAGCCATTACCTTTTTTTATTTGAAATTTAATTCCTTTCCTAGACTTTTCTCTTAGGCTACAGTTCTTTACTCACAAACACTGAATCCCTTTGGTGTCTTTACCTTTCACCCATCTCATCTGGTTTTTTTCACTCTGTCTACCCTGTTCAGTTCCAACTTTCCTGCTGGTATCCTGCTGTTTCTCACATCACCTGATGGTTCACCCTGTTTCTTTTCATTGCTTCCCACGTCAGATTTTTTGCCTAGTAAGCCTATCTGGAATTTAGCCAATCCCAAGAGGAATTCAGTTTAAGACTTCTTGAGGAGCTATGAGAATTTTTTAGGGACATTCAGATACATTTAAATATCTATTTGCAGATAATTGATCTGGGCCCATGATGAACCCTAGGATGAACTTCATTACTCTCTCTTTGGCATTGACTTTATTGACTAGATTTCCATTGCTTATGGTAGTTTTATAGATAGAGGGTCATCCTTGGAGGCTCTGGAGGTGTCAAGGTATCGAGCCCGAGGGATTTTGCCAATCCAGAGAGTTACTGTTCTATTATACATCTGATTACCTGTCTGGTAAACTTCACTGGTTACCCAAAGGTGTCTGACATTGTCCTGGATGCCATTTAGATTACTGAGTGATACTGCTGAAGTTAGAAATTGAATTGTACCCTCTCTGCATTCCTGACCATGGGCTCAGTCCTTGCTCATTACAAGCAACTAAACTTCTAGCAAAGTTCTAAGCTACTGAAAAACAAGATATCCCATGTATTATACTATGGCTGGATTAGTAGATAATAACATTTGTAACATTGGGTCTGGTTGAGATGGAGTACATGAGCTCTAACTCTTCTAGGACTCAATCTCATTCATTTTGTGAGATGGTTTATTAACCTCAACACCGTAGGAAGGAAAAAAGCAAGGAATTTTCCTCACTTCAGCTGTCAGTCCTGATATTCTCATGGTTCTGAACTAACTTTTGGCTGCTGACAAGGTCAAAACTGCTTCTTTGTCTGCTGGCTTTACCTACTGATATTTTTCCTTTCAAGCATGCAGAGCTTGATTACCTTCTTCCATGTAGCAAATAAAAAAAATGAGGAAATGGCCTCAGGTAACACCAGTGGAAGTTCACATTGGATAGTAGGAAAAATTTCCTCACCAAAAGGGTTATCAAGCATTGGAACAAGATGCCCAGGAATGTGGTTGAGTCACCATCCCTGGAGGTATTTAAACAACATGTAGATGTGGCATTTAGGGACATGGTTTAGTTGCGGACTTGACAGTGTTGGGTTAATGGTTTGACTCAATGACCTTAAAGTTCTTTTCCAACCCAAAAAATTTTATGATTCTATGAAGAATAGCCTGAATTTACTAACAGTCCTACAGAGAACTGCATATATAGAATAGAAACCTCACAAATCCCCTTTCTTACACAAGTAATGTATTTCTACAGCTGTCATTCCTTAAAGAGGTAGATTGGTTTTGTGGGGGATTTTTGTTTGATTGTTTTTCTCTGTTTAACAAAAATATGACTGAAAAACCTGTTAGTCTTACCAGCCTATCAAAGAAGACTTCTGATGGTCTTCAGTGATATCCCTCACACAAAATAACATACACCCCTAAGAGCAAAAAAACTACATTCATTTAGCAAGTTATGCAGTGCCTTTATTCAGCACAGTATTTAAGCAAATATACAGAAGTGTTGAAAGGTTTATCTTTTGATTAGCTGCTTTCCTAAATTTTAGCTTGAGCTAAACAATGTGTCTTATGGTTTACACGGTTAATTGCTTAGATCTCTTACTAATGTTACAATACAATTTGTGGGTTCCTTCCTACAAAGAAGTGAGTTACTTTGTCCAAGCCAATGAAATGGAAAAATGCTGGAATTTTCCTATTAAAATCATAAGAATAAGTCATATATTCAGAGTGCAATTGTCTTTCAGAATTAGATTTATCATACATAGAAGATTTCCATAAAGAAAAATCACCCCAAACTTTGAAAAAAAGAAAACTAAAAAAAAGAAGGTTTTTCTCAAAAATCTTCTATCTAAGGTTGAGATGAAGGAATTTCACTTTCAGGGAAAGTCTTATAAAGTCTTCAAGGCCAATCTCATAACCCTTCCAGCTTGTCAGTAAGTGAAAGTCAGAAAAGTAGAAAAGTCAGTATTTTTTTTCATGGAAAAATGAAAATTTGGAAATATATGAGAGATCTGTTTCAAACTGTACATCTATTGAGGGATTTGTTGAATTGACTGAGAATGTTCAGCACATTTTAAGATCAAGCTACATATTAAGAAATAGCAACCTTTAAATTTAAGATATGAACATAAAATGGGTCCTTTTCTTTTAAGCACATCTCAGACAGGACTTGATTTCAGGTGAAAGATATCAAGATCTGTTGTAGACTGTACGTTTTTTTTCAGTGGATGTCCATCAAATGGACATGTTGTTCCATGCAGCAAAGCTATTTTCTTTGATGATCAGGCTATGGAGTGTTTTCTCATTGTAGAAGCTTATTGTGCTGGAATTGCTCAACATAGTGTAATAACAAAATAAATACCCATTGGAACTGCACATTGAGCCTGGATCATTTGAATCATAGCTGAAAACCTTAGTAACTAGGTAGGTTGTTGTCAAACTCACTCTTTTGTATTTAATGAATATCTAACTATGTATTTGCAGAGCAAGAGCATAGCCTAGTGGTTGGGTTTCTGGAGAAGACAAGGAGTGATGTTCAACCGTATGACCCATATCAGATTGGGGGGCTGAGAAACTCTTGTCAAGAGAAGTTCTATCATCACTGACAATTGTTCGGTTTGGATATATTTTCACTTTTTTTCCCCCCTGTTACTTTTGCTCCATCAGTGTTTCTGACCAAGTAAATAAAGCATTTCTGACCAGATGTCTGGCTGAAATAATGTAGCACATGCTGTCTACAAACCTTTTATATTTTAGAAATTATTTTCCTTTCATATAGGGCCTTTAAAGTACTATTTTAAAAGAAAACATTACAAACAAAGGTTTCATCCAAGAAGTAAAACAAATGAAGGCTGACAGGGCTGATGTGTGGAATGTTTCTACATGTCAAAAAGAAACTGGCCTATTTTGTTTTCTGAGTTAGCCCTCCTGTCTCCATAGACCATAAACTTTTTCTTAGCTTTTGAGGAAAGTATTTAGTCAAGCTTTAGAATGATAGATATATGGGTCTTGTGGTTAGGTCTGTGATGCCATTTCACATCACAAATTCCTGGAATTCCTTCAAAAATAAATTATAAATTGCTATTGGTGACAATGTGTTCTAGGATAGTAGTTTTTGATAACAGTATATCAGAGATAGGAGAAGATCTCAAAAATTCTTTTAAAAATCCTTACGGCTCTCCAAATTAAACATTAGTCATAACAAGATATATTTTGGCCTGGGAAGTACCAGGAAATCCTTATGCATAACTTGCCAGGCGTTGCCTCTTGCCATATGTGGTATATACCTAAAATTATATTGTACATTCCAGTCTTTAACACTTCCAGTGAAACTTAATGCTTCAAATGACACACATGTGGTAGATTAGTAAGTATATTTATGTGACAGTATGTAAAATTAAGTTTCTTAATTCAATACATGACAATTTTAAAATAATGTAGTGCACAACACTTTTTACCTTGGTCAGTATATTTCAGGCTTTTAATGCAATTGTACATGTTAAAAAAGAGAAAAAAACCCCAAAAATCTTTCTATCCTCTTTTTGATATTTGTATTTTTTCTTTTTTTTACTTTTTTGTTTTGGGGGGCGGGTGGAAAATGTGGTTTGAGGAAATATTTCAATTTCAATAGAAAATATCCAACATACTACTTGTAAAAGTTCAGATAAAATGATGGATAACTCAAATAAGCCACTAAGTTGCTCAGCATCCTGAGGCATCCTAATTACTGCTTTAATTTTTATTAGTTTTAATTTCAAAATCTTTGCATAATATATTGAAATAATGTATTAAAATAAACTTCCTTCCCTGCTAATTTTTAGAGCATTTAAATATTGTTCTTTGACCAGCCTATCAGGAGTTTCTACTGATGCAGTAAAATTTCAGACTAAGTGGTAAAACTTGTTGCTAGAAAATAATTTTGTATAGCTTTAGGTTTTTGACACACATTAAATGAACCCTCCAGATATCGTCCACAATCATGAAGTTTAATCCTGATATAAACAACAGATCATACATTTTTTTCCTATAAGGGCCCAAGGATAAGATTTTGGGGGTTTATTTGGTTGGTTTTTTGTTTTTTTGTTTTAAGTCTGCTCTATCACCACAAAAAGACTCTGCTGTGAGCTTATGGTAAGTGGCTCCCTGAGCACTCACTGCATGAAGCCACGTGCCTGATAAACACAACTGTGCTGTGTCGCTCCAGAAAAACTTCTAGTGCTGGATAAAATACATGTCCAATATCACTGCCAAGATGAGGAATCTTTACATACTCTTGGGCATATATCACAGTTGTAGGGCATCACTTTTGAGTATATAAATTCTGGCTGCCACTTATTGTCATTGTGAACTCAGTGAGAGGGTTTTTTTCTTTCTTTTATGTTGAATTGTATGTTAAAATAGTAAACATTATAACCGAGGTAATGTGAAACAAGAAATACACCCTGGGTGCAAATTTGCAATGTTTGATCTCAAAAAGTTTTGATTCCTTAAAAGTCTTGGCCTTGTAATTCAGACAACACACATTTTATCTCTGTGGACATAGCATAGCATCACTAAGCTACTGACAGTACACATTTAGATTTGATAATCAGTAGAAATTAGATATCCAAATGTCTTTGAATATTTTCCCCACTTATTTGTTTATTGTTTAGAGAACTGAACCATAACCAAAGATATCAAAAAGGTCTATTGACATGCCTTCTAGAAAAGACTGTTCATTTAGAAAGGGGAGAATAATGTATTATAATCATGCCCTTGAAGATGTCTGAACATCTTTAAATTGGAAATGCTGAGCTAAATAACTTCTCATTTGAAAATAAGTAAAATCTCCCTCATAAAACTTAAACTGATTTACCAAGAAAATGGCTGTGGATCCTTAAGAACAGAAATTTAACTTGAGCTGTAAAATGAAAAGTCTGAATTTTAAAAGTACCTTATATTCTCAAGAAGTGTAGGTCCCTTCATCTTTACTTTTGGGGGTTTACTTCTTCTTCTTTAGAAGAAAATTATATATACTGCAACTATCAGTTGACGGATGTGTTACAGATTTATCAATAGGATGCTGAAACTGGTAAAACGAGCAAGACTCAAATCTCTTGTGGGTTTTGCACTGAATCTCAAATACACAGAATCGAGCAGCAAGGTAGTGAGAAGAGACATTTCAGTGTTAGCAACAGGGTAGAGCTGTTGGATGTCTTTCAAATTATTATGCTAGTCCAGATATTTTTTGCATAACAAGAACATCTTTCATGTGTCAGAACAGGTTTTGATTATAACTAAATAAGTGAAAGCAGGGATATGTTGATAAGGTCACCTTAAATGTAAAGTTTGGTCTGAGTTGTCTAAAGTATTTAAAGGAACAGGGAAACCTGCTGATGAAGTGAGGAATTCAAAGAAAAAATATTGTAAACCATAATATTTTGGAGGAAAAAAAAAATCTCTGTCCTTAAAAAAAAACCAAAACAAACACACCAATATTGAGAAAAGAGATTCTTAATATAAAAAACCAAAATACCAGTAATGAAAAGTAAGTTTTGTTACTTACCATGAAAACTATTTCTCCAAACTCATGCTACTAAATTAGCTTTATTTTTTTAATTATGTTTATTACATTACCCAGGAAAACTTTGCTCTAGACATGTTTCAGTAGCCTCTGTCTGCTTGTAGTTGGATCTTCATGAAAGCTGTCATTTCATGCGTTCAGAACAAAGAAAAGAAAGTGTTGATTTGAAGAGCAGGTTATTATACAAAGATTGTATTTCCAATGAGTGAAAGTTGATTATAGGCTTAATTTATATATTTTTATATATTACATTATTTTTATGTAGTCTCACCCAGTAAGACTAGTATGTTTCTTTTAAATATTTCAGAGACACTCAATAGCTAAAATATTTGTATATCTGTCCTTTAAGATAAACTTGGAGGAAATAAACTGTATTAGTAATGGTAATTGAAAGACTTAGAGGGTTTAATACACTGCTGCAGCAATAAAAATTTCAGAGCTTCATGGATTGATTTTTAGATTTTTGCAAGAGATTCTAGAGCTCACCTTTGGACAAGGATTTGGAACCCACCTATACTGGACATTTTTTTCACCCTGGGTTTCCTCTTAGCACAAGGTGAAAACATGTTTTCTGAAGCCCAGTGTGAATGTTTCTAAACACTTGTTTTCTCTTTTTCCTGATTTTCATTTGTTCTAGAAAAAAAAATTGCCTTTACATATAGTTTTAACCACTATGCTCCACCAGATGAAGTCCATGAAGTTTTGCTATAACTGCTGAAATGTGAATGATGCTGATGTTATAGCATTATCACACACACACATCTATATATAAAGCTCTCCCGAAGTGGGGACTGTCATTTTCCTCTGTATTTGCATGAAGACAAGCTGCTAGGACTTAGTGATAAACTTGGAACAAGGGCTATGGATTTGTCATTTCACAATCATGAAAAACTTTGAAAATAAACCAGTGGAAGTATAAAAGTCCAATCTGAGTTGTAATAGCAGTGCAGTATAGGAAAGGCTGTTTCAGAGAATAAATATATTAAGCATACAGTGCTAACAACAATAGCAGAACCTTTAATACAGCCGTAAAAATGGTTTAGAACCATAGAACCATTGAAGCAGAGAATAGTTTGGGTTACGAAGGACCTTTAAAGGCTGTCTAGTCTAACCCCCCTCCCGTGGGCAGGGAAACTTCCACTAGATAATGTTGCTCAGAGCCCCACCCAACTTGACCTTCAGTGTTTCCAGCGATGGGGCATCTACCACCACTTTGGTACGTGCTCCATATAGATGCAGGCACAAACGTATTTTATATGTAGCAAACATTGTAGTAAAGATCACTGAGCTCATGTTGATCAAAAATTGAGTGGCTTCATTAGTATCTTTTAAAACTGATAAATCCTGGTGATAGGCTAGTAGGCTATGCTGTCACAGGCCTAGGATCAGAGAAAGAGTCAGACAGTCTTTTTCTTCTGAGTTGTGTTTATGTGCTTCTGGAACATAAAAAGTGTGACTCACATCACATACCCTTCCATAAAAATCATATGCCCTCATTTAGTCTAGTTCCAAAATTGCTCCAAGAACTTCAGTTTTCATGCTAGTACTGTTTTTAAGTTGTACTTTATAAAGGAAAGCCTTAGAGAATGGTCCAGCACTGAAGTTTGTAACTTAACATTAAATAATTAAATTACAGTGTTAGGTATAGAAAAGTTAAGGTGATTTCTTTGAAAGCTAGGAGGCAAATCAAACCCCCTAAAGCCTGCTTTACTATTATTAATGGAGTATGATTTACAGAAAAACATAAGCATGATCTTTAAGCTCCTCTTATAATTGAGGGTCCTGATTCATGAGATTAGAACACAGGGACGTGGCAAAACCAGAGAGTCTACTTAACTAGACAGGGTCAGGGAAGTGCTTTTTTGTGTTTTAATCTTTTTTACTGTAATGCTACATAGACTAATTATTTAGATACCTTATGATGCCCAATTGAACAAAGAATGCATTAGTGTAAAACAGGTTTCTAGAATATGACTTCATTATGTTTTTTTTTCTAAAGTTTTATTTTACATGATCTATAGCACTCCTTAACCAACACCTCCAGGTGGGCTAGGAAAATATGATGTAAGGGAAGTGTTGCACAGCAATTTTCCATTTTTGTTTCCACAAATATTGAAGATTATTTATTTATTCATTTATTTTTTAAACATGCTTCCTCTGAACTTAGCAGTCTTTCTCCCCGCCTTCATTTCCAGGGTGTGTATACTTCTGGGTGTGTATATATAAATATGTATGCAGATTATGCACATATAAATAAAATCTACATAGATGACTGATACATTATCACAGCTGGAAACTGAAATGTGAAAGGGGCTTAATCCTGCTTTTAACCATTTACTTGTTTTTCTGTGGAAAACAGAGTTTGGAAAAGCATCAGTTGTTCTACTTGTTTTAATTTCATTGGGGTTTTTAGAATTTGTTTGTTTGTTTGGGGGTTTTTGGGTTTGGGTTTTTTTAATGAAAGTAATTATCATTACAACAATTTAATCATGGCACTTTTTTCCTTCGGAGTGTGGTGAAGGATGTTTTTTCTTCCTCTACTAGTCGAATCTTTGAACAGGTCTGGTTTTCATTTTAGAAATAAAAAAATCTTGTGTGCTTCCCCTCCCCTTTCCCCCATCCCAGATTCCTAAGTCTGGATGAGCAATATGAATAACAAGACCAAATAAAAGTCATCCCCTGAGAGAAATTATCTTAAAAACTGGAAATGAAAATATGCCAGAAATACAAAAGAAAACTCACCAGTATATATGCCTAAGACAAAAGTGTAATTCTATTTCTATTAGTAGTGTGTGTTGATATCAATGTTGGGGATTAATAATGTATATTCATCAAAAAAATCAAGTCCAATAGTATTGCTAATACAGATGAGAGAAATGTGGAAGTAATTAATTTGATTTTCCCACGTCTTGCAGGCTACTTTGTGAGACTTCTAGTTACTCCAATATAAAATTTGAAATATTTTAAAGTTCTCAGCATTCCAGACAAACACGGTTTTCTTTTATTTCCTCTGTGTACAAATAACCCACTCCGAATCCTAGCTGGTTGCTAAGCATCCATCCCCAGGAAAGGCAGACACCAGGAAAAAACAAGTGAGTTCACATAGCTTAGGCCAGAATCAGAATCAAAACATTTTATTAATTTTATTAATGACATGCAATTAACCCACAGTGATCTATAGACTCAGGATCAATATTGGTAATATAACAGATAAATCATGTTACCGGACACTTAGAGAGAATTAATAAACAGTTACGTATCTCCCAGCCCCCATAAATCACCCCCAGAAACACACCCTCCCCCTCCTTCCCCAGCACATCCCAGTCCCCAGGTAACTCTTTACTGTCACTGGCCAGTGGCAAATACTCCCTGCCTTGGTGTGCATCCCTGCAGGTGTCCTCTTTCTAGCCATAGGCTGCTGTCTTACCTGGCAAATCTTCATGCTGCTTCTACGCCGCTTTTCAGGCTGGATGCCTCTGTATTTCTATTTCTTTTACTCTATTCAACAGAATTTATGTTCTCCTCATTAATTCTCTGGATAACCCGGCTGATAGTGGCCTTCCTTTTGTTACATGGTTACAAGTAGGACATTGAGGCCCTGGAGCATGTCCAGAGAGCAGCAATGAAGCTGGCAAAGGGTCTGGAGCACAAATCTCCTGAGAAGCAGCTGAGAGAAGTGGGATTGTTTAGCCTGGAGAAACTGAGGCTCAGGAGAGACCTTATTGCTCTCTATAACTACCTGAAAGGAGGTTGTAGCAAGGTGCTAGTTGGTGTTTTCTTCCAAGTAACAAGTAACAGGACAAGAGGAAGTGACCTCAAGTTGCACCACTGGAGGTTTAAGTTGGATATCAGGAAAAGGTTCTTTACTGAAAGGGTTGTCAAACATCAGGAACAGGTCACCCAGGGAAGTGGTAGAGTTACCATCCATGGAAGCATTTAAAAGACATACAGATGTGATGCTTAGAGATATAGTTTAGTGGTGGATTTGGCAGTGTTAATAGTTGGACTCAGTGATCTGAGAGGTCTTTTCCATGGTACATGTGGAGCAGATCCCCTCCTGCCAGTTCTGTGCACATCACTCCCCACAGAGTCACAGTCCTGCCTGAAGAGGTGAGGTTACCTAGACCACCCCATGTGTGGATCATGTGAGCACCCCACAAAGATGTTTGTGTTACAGCTGCAAATGGTAAAACATTCCTCTGGGAAAAATCTTAGAACTGATTTCATACAGACATAATTTTTGTTTGTTCAACATGTGTCATTCTGTTCATTTTAGCATTTATAACCATACTTTGAGATTAAAGTAATTCACCTGGGTGAAGACAAAGTGGGGAGGTGGCTGAAAGAGACACAGGATGCAACTTAGAGGGACAGCAGTAGAAAACTTCGGGTGTCTTAAGATTTTACTGCTTAAATACAAGGTGGTTATCCTGGAATTCCCAAAAGTCAAAGAGGTATGTGGTCACTTCTGCAGGAAAACTGTCCTGGCCCATTTTAGATATTTTAGACATTTTGTTTGGGACAAGATAGATTATCCTGTGTAAGTGATTATTTCTGTCCAAAAGATTTGAAAGGAACTTAAATTGATTATTGTGGATTTACACAACCGTTTTAGACTTCTAAAGTTAGCTATGTAAACATACAGTCTTTACTGCCCATGAGTAGACATCAAAGCAGAAATTACTTGAAATGTCTGCATCAAAGCGTAGTTTCCTATTGAATTCCACAAAATATTCCCAGTACAATACACAGTAGAATTCTATCTCTTTACATATCATGATCCAATGAAACAATAATAAAAATGAGCTTCCAGCTGAAAGAAAGTTCCTCCACACCTCATTCTAGTTGTGGTGGATTTTTGAAAAATCTCTATATACCTGGAGCAAAGTGAGCATTGGTTTCAAGAGAAGGAGAGAGACAGTATTTGTTTCACAGATGATCCAAAAGAGTTTTGCTATAGGGACAGATTGTTCTCTAGAGTAAATTGGCATCTGCCTCTACACTTGTTATTCTTTACCACTGTTTGCCAATTTTGTTCATAAAAATCCCCAATAATGGGTAATCCAGCATCTTCCAGCAATTACTTTTTTCAATATTTAAGTTTTTAATATTTTTTTTTAGTGTTTAATATTTAAAATTTTTTTTGTAATGTCTAATCTAAATCACTTTAGCTAGTCTTATTCCCAAGTGAGATAGGGAGAATGGATTTTTCCACCCTTCTTTTCCTTGTGCGCAGCAATAGTTTGCATATTTGACAACTAGTGCTACATTTTCCTTCTGCATACCCTTCTCAAGACTAAACACTAGCTGTTCTCCCTGTCTATCCTCATAATCATGATTTTCAGACTGTTGATCTTACCTGTTATTCATCACTGGATTTCCTCCAGCTGGGCCACAGCTTTCTTGAAACACTTTGTCCGAAACAAATGTTGACTTCTTCAGTTAAAGGTGTTGCCTACATGCTTTTTAACCAGTCTTTCAACTGCTTTTAATGAGGAACAGTTGAACCAGATTTAAAAGAACGAAACTGGTTTTTTGTTTGTTTGGTTGTTATTCTTTTTCTGACAAAGGGTCTCATAATACAAAGACTGTAGTGTCAGAAATCATTAAGACTGATGTTACTTATCCTGTAAAAAAGCACATCAGCTCTTCTCATTACCATGTCTGCATGGCTCTGAAAACTTTGAGAACCTCCATATCACAACTATTTTTCAAAGCTTTCTGCTCATTGTAGCATTAGCTGATGGCAAAAGAAACTTATTTGTTAATTTATTTAATGAGGAAAAGGCCACAGCAAATAATTCTCATTTACCTCAGCGACCTGGCATTGTAGTTGCTGGGATCAGGCCTTTGGTCAATGCCAGCTGTCTAACTTAATTTTCTACAATCTATGGTTTTTCACATTTGTGCATCTGTAAGTTTTCCAGCAGCTTCTTTGTGCCAGTGAAGAGAAATATTTCCAGATATTCTTGTTGCTGCATGTACTCTCACTGTACTTTTTTCCAACAACTCAGGTCAGAATTTAATATAACAGGACAATTTAGATTCCAAATATCTATGATGACTTTTAAACCCAGGATTAATGCTATTTAAATGGCTGTTCTTAATGGCCTTGGATTCTTATAACATTTATTATGCTAAATATAGAATTGCCTTGGGATGTGATATTGCATATTTCAGAATCTATTTGCACAGATTGGAATGGAGCTTTGAATTGGTGACTATTGCATATATTATTGGGTAATAATGTTTATTATTATAATACTTGAAAGCTGATTTGACAAGTGCCAATAGGAAACTTGTATTCCTGACAGACTGCCATACTTGTAATTCCTACAACTACAGAAAAAAAATCTGATGTAAAGGCTTATCTCTTTTCATTAAGAGAAGCTGGAATAGAGAAAATAATAAAAATACAGCCATGCATGCTTGTTCAAAATTGTAAATAAAATTCTCTTCTTCTTCTTCAGTCATAACTTTCTGCGTTCCCTTCACTGAGTATTATCATACAAGGGTTTACTAGCAGATTGTTCCCTCAGAGAGTTCATTTAAATGAAATATATTCATAGACATTTGTAAACACAATTATTTGAACCAAAGCAGAAAAGTTGAGCTGATTCACTCCTGGAACAAAATATACTACGTGCCTCATGGATTCAGTCAAAGATAACCAATGACATTCAAAACTCCACTATTGATTATTCTCATTTACTTCTTCCTAAACAATTTAAAAATAAGAGGTCTGTGAGATTATTGTGTGAATAGCAATTCAACTAGCAAAAAAAAAATCTAAGAAAATTATAAAGAGCAAGTAATACAGAAGATGGACATGGAGAGAGAATAATTTATATGGAAAGGTTATGAAATATAGAACCCAGAAAACACCATTTGAAATTAAGAATAGATTTCAGAGTTGGAACAGGAATGGATAGAACTGATTTATGAAGCATGGAACTATATAAATTTGTTTAGAATGTGGAATCAGTTATATTATTCAGGTCTAGTGTGTTTATTACTTTAACCCATGATGCTCTGCTTCAGCTCTCAGAGTGACAACACATTAAATAAATATTCCCATCCTGTTGTTTCACTTAGGAAATTTGTATACTGCAAATATATTTCTGATGCCAGAAGACTAAAATATTTACTTGCAAATACAGTACATATAATGCCACATTGAAGCAAAATTTGCTTATCAGGTACAGGTATATTAGGTTTTTGATTTGGGTAACATTTTTCTCTACGACAATAACTATTTGGCAACAAGCAAGGTTTATTTTGCTGTAGTCACTGGTACATGTGAAATCTCTTTGTCATATCTCCCCAGACTCAGGACATGAAATACAGCAACAGATCCCTTTTCTTTTATCCTGCTTAATGGTATGATTTATTTAAAAATAAAAGTGTTTAAAGCTCCAGGCATTCTGGGAAGTCACTGTGGCAGGTGTTCATTAATCCCAACAGCAGGTTAAAGTTGGTGGATGTAAGTAACTGGTGGAGTGAACAGGAACTGTATGAGAGAAGAACAAAATAGACTACAAACAGTAATAAACTGCAAGACTTTTGATGCAACCTGTAAAGGTAAATAATAGCTAGGGATCTTTGCTATGTTGCAATTGTCTTGAACTCACACTTTGTGATAAATAGAAGTATTATAGTATTTAGTTGCCATTTTCCATTCAAAATGAAATCTGTTTTAGTTTTTCACCCTTTTCTGGTCCGACGAATTACGAAGGCCTAAAATAAAAGCTGAATCTAAAATGTAGATTGGCAGCTACAGTATTATACAAATCAGTGGGTCTTTCATGTTTTGAGATAAAATTATGAAGAGTGGTAAGGCCAGAATTGCATAAGAAACTTAATATTCAGCCTCGATGAAGGAATTAAGTTTGGCAACTGGTTAACAGCTCTGCGGTTTACCAAAAGCAGGATAGACATTCACACAGCTAAACCGCAAGGCTGGATGTGAACTTGCTTTGCTAAACTTTGGTCTCTCAGGTCAGTAGAAAAATGTGTTGCATAAGTTGTGGTTGACACAGGCAAACTTGTATGGTTTTGTAAACGGATTTACTTCATGTTGAAAGCGTAAAAGCATTTGAGATGATGTCTCTCATACCCTCCGTTTCAAAGCACTTTTCTCTGAACACGCATGTGTCTGCTTCTGAACAGACTTGAAAGAGAAACACGTTGTCCAAGCTTTAACCAATCTATTTCATCTCTGGTTTTCTAGTCCAAACTGTCTGTTATAATCCACTAACTTAGAAAGAACATAGGGATTTGCTTCCTTTCCTCCCCGATGCTTTTTTGAGGAGATAACTTTAACTGATGATGGCATTCTCCATCCTAGACCTTTTTCTGGAGAGGACAGGATGGGGAATAAAGATCAAGTAGGAGAAGGTCACTGACCCCCTAGATTCAAATTTACAGGGACTGTTGAGGTTTTTTAAAATAGATACTAGTTTCTGCCTTCTATTAGAGACACAAATCCCAAGACTGGATAGTATCCTGCCCTATCCACTAAAGTAACTATGAACCAAGGTACATGTAATGGAATTATTACACTCAAGGAAAATATTTTTTAATACAGCTGCTGTGAAGGAAAGACTGGAGATTCATGCTGCAGTGCCAGTATCACTAAGACTGTATCATAATGTTATTTAGGAAATTAAGGTGACACCATGCAGCTGCTGTGGTTTCAAACTTAAAACTGATTATTGATTGGTACACAAATATAATCCCAGGCATGACTCTCAATAGTATATGAGTTTTTCACTAAACTGAAGTGTTTTAATACTGATAAACTCTCCCGTGTGAAACAGGCTTCATGTTCTTCAAAACATGTCTAGTAATAAGTCAGACCTATTGACCTGACACAATTCACAGCTAAAATGGTAGAAAAAAATCCAAATTCCTCTGGGTCTAACATTTGTAGCTCAGAATATTTCAGCTTTTTAAAATTATTATTTGTGAGTCCCTTTGTTTTTTTTTTAAATGTAGAATATACAGGTAGTAAATTGTCTATATTTCAAATATTTTTAATCATTCACTAATATTATATTGTATTAGTGAATAACTGCAATAGATATATGTATATACAAAATATTGTTATAATATAAAAATATAATACTACAACATTATGGGAGAAATGAGACTCCTAGAGAAGAGGAGTAGACCGATATCGAACATACATCCCACGCTAAGATACTAAGCTGAATCTGAGACTATCATTCCCTTAACAGCTATTTATAGACTGTTATTTGTAAGATTACCCTTCAAAAGCCTTTTTTGTAATTTCAAAACTTCTTCAGGAGTTGTGGCAGAATAATTGAAGCTGAAGTAGTTATGGGAGAACTACCGCTACTAGAAAAGGAAGTATGATGAATCAAAGGAGTGACAAGCACAGCTCAAGGCAAGCCACAATTAGGACTCTTAGACAAGGATTTTAATAAAAAAATTGTCTTAATTTGAGAACTTAAAAACCCCTTAATTTTTTCAGGGAGTGATTTTATAACACTTTCTGAAATTTGACCTCTGGGTTTCACCAATTTATCTACATTATATTAAGCTAATTTTGCATCTCTATATTTTTGATGCCTATGATAATCTTCTTAAAGAGGATAGTGAAGAGCCGGGAGGCGAAGTGTTATGTGGAGTGGCTGAGGTCACTTGGTCTGTTCAGCCTGGGAAAGAGGAGACAGAGGGGAGACCTCACTGTGGTCTTCAATATACTCACAAGCAGAAGCAGAAGGACAGGTACTGATTTCTTCACTCTCATGACCAGTGACAGGACTCAAGGAAATGGCATGAAGTGCTGTCAGGGGAGGTTTAGGTTGGATATCAGGAAAAGGCTCTTCACCCAAAGGGTGGTTGAGCACTGGAACAGGCTCCCCAGGGAAGTGGTCACAGCACCAGCCTGACAGAGTTCAAGAAGCATTTGGACAATACTCTTGGACATATGGTGTGATTCTTGGGATGTTTTGTGCAGGGCCAGGAGTTGGATTCAATGTTCCTGATGGGTCCCATCCAACTGATAATATTCTTTGATTCTATGATTCTACAAAGATTTTGTCAATAGACCAGAACATGTGATAATCACTGAACTGAGAGTCTGGAAGCTAAGGCAAAAATGTTTGAAGCTGAAAAAGAATTTAATGAATAATAAGTCCAAAAGGCTGCCCCTCTGTTGAATTTAAAAATAAAATGGAAATTACCTGAGATTGATATTGGGCCATAATGAACAGGACACTATTCACTGAAGAGTATTCACTATTCGTTATTTAAGATACAGCATGACCAAAGAGCCAATGTTTCTTCTGAGTATCTCAGCTGATCAGCAAACCTTGAGAACTGTCTCAGATTTCTATTGCTTAGTGCAACATAATTTATTCTGTGAGGTATATTTTGCTCACTACTATGAGCAGAAAATGGTGTGTAAAGCTGGCTCTACACCCAGAGTGGTCTTTCACAGTGTTTGGCTTTCAGCCTCTCAAAGCAGAGAAACTAGAAAGTAGTTCTGCAAAATAAATTCTGAGCTACAATATGAAGTTATCAATTAATAATTTTCTCAAGTAACCTAAAGATAATTTTTAAAAAGATAACTAGAAATAATTCAATACACCAGATCATTAAGCCAAAAAATATAGTTTTTGAAAAATACATTATATATGTGGACAAAAAGAAATTAACTTATACATAAACCTGCTGTATTTATATGTTTGCACCTTGAGAAGCAGTTTTCCTTATATGTCCTGTGTTATAGCTGTGTATTTGAGCAAGGCTAACTAATTTTTCTCTCTTCAGTCCTACTTTTTGCCACTGCACTTTGCTGAACTTTCATAACCTCCGAACTTGCATAACATCACACACAGTCAATACTTTAAAAAACTGAAGACATCTTGTTTTTCTGAAGAAGTGTTAGAAAACTACAGGTAATTCTGTTGGGAGTCTGCCACTCTCTGACTAAAAATATTCTTGTAGAGGTTTTTACTTTTCCAGGGAGGACTTATAATTCCATTCTTCAATTAAAACTGAATGTCTTCAGTATCCCAAATGTTACCAGTCTCAAAAGGTGTATTTTTCAATTAACTTGTAAGAAATCTTAACGTACCTTGAAATGTCTGAGTGTGATAATAGATTATATAGGATGCTATTAGTGATTTACAAAGCCAAGAATTACGTTTCCTTTGGTCAAGTTTTCTTTACTATTATTAATGGATAATAATTTACAGTTAAGATAACAGTACTAATGCTTGTAATTTAAGATAGATAATAGTTTTATGGACCACATTTTAAAAGAATTTTTCCAGTACCTTCTGGCTTTTGCCTTACAGATTAAGATTCTCACCTCAGAAGTAGGGTAAATGAGAGAGGCATTTAGCAAATTTATGTAATGATGATCACTTTAGAAATAGTATTAAGAAACTGTAATATCCCCAAATATTTAAGCTTACATACTTTGGTCCAAAATTTTGCATTTGTCTATAATGGATGAACATGTGTAACAGTTTTGCTCATCCCCGTCTTTACATGCAGGTCTTGGCTAAGCCTGCCAAAAGCTTTCCTGCTCTGTTTCCTGACTGCAGTGATTGTGTTCATCCTAACTTTCAAAAAGAGGAAAGAAATTTATTTGTTTCTCTGATCACAACATGAATTTTAAAATGTGGTATGAGTCTTCTATAAAGCTGTAAAAGGTGAAAAAACATTCAGAATATGTACATCACAATTTTCTGAAACTTGATCTCTTAATAGTTGGGATATAACATTCTTCTTTGTTACTGACAGTATGAAAAGAATGGAGAACACTAGCAAGGACTTTACAGACTTCTAAAAAAATACATCATGCTGAATGAATCACTATCAGAACACAATTTGAATCTTTCCACTTTATTTTTGACTTCTTCCTTTTTCTTTTTTTTTATCTGATTTTCATGATTATTCATATTCATCCTCTCAGTTTTTTATCTCACTCCTAGCCAGCCATAAGCATCACCAGGATATAAACATAACTTTTGAAGACCCTAGATGAATCTTGTTTGTTCACTTTGAATTTATTATTCATTATAACATGTATATTTTAACCTTTAAACTTTGGACACAGATATTTTTGTTGTGATCTGCAGGGACAAAATGTTGTTTGATCAGCAGCTTGCTTTCTCTGAAAATCCCTTCAAAATTAACTAACTAATCAGACTTCTATTCTTGCCTCCTTTTCTCTGTTTCCACTCTTTCTATGAGTATTTCTATTGATAAAAATAGCAACAGTAATTATAACAATGTGAAGCAAACAAAAAACCACAACCTAGCAGGCATTTATTTCCTGCAGGCACTAATTTGCCAAGGCCATCTAAACAATCAGAGAGTCTTTCAAGGCAGCTTCAGAAAAGATCTGTGTTTTACCAACATTTAGAACTGTTAGTCTGCTGATGCAAGATGCTGTGGTTTGACTGTGAATTGACTTAACAGCTTAACTTCTGGAAATAAATCAGGGAAGCCAACTAATTGACTGTAATCACAAGTTACTCACTGTCTCAGATTTTCCCCATGTTCACATCAGGTTTACAACCATATATTCCTGTCCCATGTAAGAATCTCCTCTCTGATATCATTGTTACTGTGGGGATGATCCCACTACCTTTAGCAGAGATACAGGGTTAGAGTCACATGACATTATATTGTCTCTAACACCCAGCTGCAAAATTCTTGTAAGTATTTTTGGCAAGTTAAAATTGTGCCCTGTATTTTTATTTAAAGTGAATAATCTTATAGTACATTAAGAGATAGAGACAGATTAAAAAAAAAAATTTGAGGAAAACATCTAGATCTTCACACTCAACCAGGTAAGGCATTAAGAGTAATAGTACTGAGCATAATTCCAGAAGACTCTGAAATGAAGACAAGATGTCCTTCTTACTCTTCTCCACCAATCCTTCCCTTCCAGTGCCTTCAAAAAAGAAAATTGGAATTAATCTAATGTGAAAGTCATGGAAGAGGCAAGAAACCCCTTTTCTCCAGAGCAGAGAGGTTAAATAGTAATGCAAAGTTTTATCAACTGAACAGAGACAAAATATCTTAAGTAACAAGTTACTATGAGTGGACATGTGATGCTTCACCTCCAGACAACCTAAGGATAGATGATGCTACATGCAACTGTAGTAACCCTTCATCACTCTTCTTCCCAAGCATGTAAATATATCTTATACACACAGCAGAAACAGTTATTGAAGATCACAGAGGAGGAACTGGGAATTATAAAACATCAGGCCCAGGATGATATCACAGGGGTACCTCAAATTATATTGAAGAGGGTAATGCCAAATATTTAATTCCTAAGGAAAAAACAATGCTAAGGTGTCTGACAGAACAGTTCAGGTGAGAGGACATGTCAAAGCTTCTGTCCCCCAGACATCATCTTTCACATCCTATATCTGCAGCAAATCAGTCAAATTGGTGTAGACATTGTCACAGCTATTTGAAACTTTTTTCCACGTAATTTGTATCTGAAGCACTAACTGTGATTATGGAATTTTTTTCAGCAGGGTCTACCTGAATGCATTCTTTCCTCTTGAGTGAGGTTATCTAGATTTAGTAGCTTACTTTTCCTATGACCACAATTTTTTCTCTTCCTTTTATATAATTAACAATATTCTTGGCTTCACTTTTTAACTCATAACATACTGTTATATATCCCTCAAAGAATGTTAAAATGTGCCAAATACATAAACAAGGAATATGGACTAAATTATATTTTCATTTTTGTCGACTTAATTTAGTCTCCTATAATTCTTCTATCAATAAGTCCCACTGTATTTCTTTTTCACCCATTCCAGTAACATTTAAACCATAGCCTTGGTTGACCTTTAAGGGTGAGTGGGTTAGGAAGAGGGAGAAATGCCAAAATACTGTACTGCAGGATGCAAGTCCAGAAGAATATATTTCAAGTTTTATCTTTTCAGATCATGCTTTCCTCAAATCATATGGGACCTAAAAGGTTGAACTCAGTCTTTATTTACAACTGCTTGAATAAATTCTGAGGGTAATAGTACTAAATAATAAATTTTGTGCCTTTCATCAAAATTTGTGTATGAATTGTATGTATCAAAATAAGTGTTTGAATTGCCCTACTGGATCTATGGTTTCATGGACAATGCTTAATGAATAATTTAACTGTATTCACCCAAACTTATTTTCATTAGTTTAATAACTATTTTCAGCTCTTGTATCCCTCCCTGAGGCACACTACTAATGACTTACCTGAACCTGGACTTGATGCCACTGATCATAAGCCTTTGAACCCAGGAGTTTGCCCAGTTTTAGATCCACGTCACTGTCCACTTACCTGGTGCATGCATAGTCAACTTGTATACGAGGATAGGACAGTGTTGAAAAATTTACAAAAGCCAATATAGGCAGCATTCATATCCCCTGGATACCCAGAAGGCCAGTCATCTCATTGTTGAAGGCTCTCAGGCTTGTAAAGCATGATTTTACCTCCATAAATCCATGTTGACTATTTTCCCTAGTGGCTGTTTCCTGCAAAAAGGAAGAATGGGAAACCAAAGAAAAGTGACCTTGGCAGTGTACTTGGGAGGTAATTTTCCTTCTTTGGCTCTTTCTTGTTTTGAAACATGGATTATTTTAAAATGTCTTAAAAGAAATATGTTGAGCTCTTTGTGTGGTAAACCAAGGGTAATATCTGTCAGATATTCTGAAATTATCTGTGATAATAGATAGTGAGCAATTTTCTGCAGAAAACATGCAATTAGCCCTATTTATCCTTATTTTAATTATCTGATTTATAGAGACAACTCATGAATACTTCTACACTATCCAGACATATAGCAAAAAGTATTCCCATGGCAACATGAGATGGGTCTGCTCCTTGTTATCCTTGTTTCCCAAACCACACATGCTGGCTTTCTCTTAGAAGAACCTTTTGTGAATTAGGAGTGATCTGCTGCAGATATGTCCCTTGGGCTGTTCACAGTTCAGTTTGTGAAGTTTCTCCAGTTGTCTGTAAAACTCCATGTGCTATCTATTACACTTCCGGAAAACCTTAAATCCTACAGCAAACAATAACATAAGATAATAACTTAAATGAAGAGCAGGCTGCCATGCTGTTGGAATTACAAAGACACAGATACTTGAAAACGAATGAGGGTAAACAGCTGCTGAAGATCAGCTCCTTTAAAGCAGTCCATGGTAAAAACATTTGATGGTCATATTGTGCTACTTGGATGAGGTTCAATAAAGGTGTGCTCTGAAAAAAAATTGTGGTGAGAGATTGCCTCCTCAAAACTATCAGAAGCTGAGACCATGAAATTTAACACTGTTGGTGTCCGGGACTTCAACTTGAATGTGAATTGTTGTGGACAAAAGCTCTCAATGATATGAAGTAGAAGTTATCTCATGCTTACATAAAATAAAACAATAACTTAAAAACAAATGAACACATCACAGACCATAACCAAAGAGATTAATCAAAAATCAGTGTAGAAATAACCATATTTTAACCTAGTTCCTGGAAATCTGAGGAAGATTTCAAGAAAGAAAAAAATTATAGGAATATTAGGAATTCCTATTTAATTGCTTTAGAGAATGCTTATCTCTAAGAAAATTGAAAATTCGAAACAAGGACATAGAGACATTCATTCTGTTTCAAACTATTCTGTGGCCTTCCACATGGCTGCATTTAAAAGTCTACCTTGAGTGGCAAAGTATTTGGTAATATTAACTGAGATTGAGGAGAGACCTCTTTGTAGTCTTCATCATCCTCAAAAGGGGAAGCAGAGGGCCAGGTACTGATCTCTTCACTCTCATGACCAGTGACAGGACTTGAAACAGCATGAATTTGTGTCAGGGGAGGTTTAGGTTGGATATCAGGAAAAGGCTCTTCACCCAGAGGGTTGTTGGGCACTGGAACAGGCTTCCCAGGGAAGTGGTCACAGCACCAGCCTGACAGAGTTCAAGAAGCATTTGGACAATGTTCTCAGGCTCCTGGTGTGACTCTTGGAATGTCCTGCATAGGGCGAGGAGTTGGACTTGATGATCGTGGTGGGTCCCTTCCAAATCAATATTCTATGATTCCACGATTCTTTGGTATATGAAGAACAGATTGACTGTTCTGTTACATGAAGCACTGAGATCCATACAAAAAGTTACTGTCAAAAAGCCTTGAGGAATATTGCTTTCAGAATTACATATTATGCCTAGTGTTCCTGCATTTCTGGGTACACAATCGCCAGATGAAATGTGGGAACACGTGCCATGCAGCACATGCATAGCTAAGTCTAATACATCTGGAACAGGTTACCTCTACTGGGCATGGTCAAGTGAGCTGTATGCACACATGAAGGTAAATTATGCATGCACAGTGGTCATTTGTCTGGAAATTCAGTAAAAAAAAAAAAAAATACTTAATTCCTTTTTTTCAAGCCTGAAGAAAATTACAGTTAAGCTAAGGAAACCAAGTTGTATGGCCACCATGGTTTTCTTGTCCTTGAAAATATGGTCACAACTTTTCTTTTTGTATCAGAGACAGTAGATATTAATCACTAATGGAATGGGATCTGTTTTAGGAGAAATGAGGCTACAGTTCAAAGGTTTTGTGCCACTTTGATAGCATATGTGTTCAAGAATACAGCCTCAGTCATTTGCTGGAAGATGTTTCCTCACTGTTCTCATTTCCTTTGTTCCTGGTTTGAACTCGTCTCTATTGTTCATCTTTTGGAGACTTTAAATTACTGTGATGATGCTGAAATGAGTTACTAGAGGGTTAAACTTTGAAAAGTTAATGTCTTGCTAGTTTTGGCATTAATGAACACGTTTCAGCAGCTGCCCTTAATGCTCTGTGTAGCTTCTCTCGAGCTTATTTTCTCTTTATAGGAGGTATCATTAAAATAATCTGAAGAAGTGCAGTAGAGGATGTTGGAATTCTTCTTTCTCTTTCTTGGCAGAACACAGACTTGACCAAACACAGACCTGAGCAACTTGATCTGATCAGACCTGCTTTCACCAAGGGTTTGGACCAGATGGATTCAAGCTTGCTTCCAGTCTGGATTACTCTGTGATTCCGTGATCTACAAAATTCACTGAGTTAAGAAGTAATGAAATTGAAGATTATCCCTACATTGGAAAAAAAGCAAACGCTGGTGATATGAGTGCAATCATCTAAAGACTTCCGTCTTTCCAAAGAAAAAAAATATTTTTTCAGAAAGAAATGTATAGAAAATTCACACGCACAAGTTCAAGAGACAAAATACATTTGTAACAAGAGATTTAGTAAATATCAGGAAATCTTAAATTGGAGAATTGTAAATTGCAGGCAAAATTCAATCCAGAGCACTATGCAAAAAGAAATTGTGTGTACAGTTTTCCAGAAACCAGGGGAATGTAGTTTATTTGATAGTAAAAGCTCTGCAATCTAGTTAGGTCATGTTTTCTTACTCTGAGCTATCTTACTGCCTGTAGTAATGCCATTTATAGTTTAAGCAATTACTGACCATGAGTGAATATTTTGTAATCTGGTCTTCAAATACCCATTTTCTAGATGTAAAAATATTTTTACCAGATAAAAGAAAAAAGGAAAATTTAACTGAAAGGACCATGCTATTAAGGTAAGAATAAATTTAAAGTTATTTTCTCAGTAAATACGTAAAATATATCTGACACATAGTTGCATCTGACTGATTTTTTTCAGTGCATACTTTTGATAAATGGCTTTACATTATTGAAATTTGGTTTATTTAAGCCAAAAATATATTTTTGCAGCAATTCAAAATGAAGACACGAAAATGTGTCCTTTTTTCTATTCTAAAACAAAAATACTATTTCATTTACATGAATACTAATTTAGTTTGAAAATCTATTCAAAACCAGTCATGAAAATAACTGGGGAGATCTGTTTCTTGCAAATTATTCCACGTGGTGATAAAAGCATTAACACCTGCCCTAATACTGGTTTCAGCCAAACCACCAGAAACATATCATATAATCATATTTGACCTGCAAGTGTAGAGAAGTTGAGAAAGCTTCTCCCAGGTCTATAGCAGAGCATAGAAGGAGTGCAGGAAGAAGCAGCCTGCCTGCCCAGGCAGGAGCCCAGTGTCTGGCTGAGCCATCTTTCTGACTTACAGGTTCAGGCACAGATCCATAGGTATGTCAATATATCGTTGTTTAACTTTATCTGTTAACATTGCATGGCCCAACTGTACCTGCTTGAGTTTCTGCTGTTTCTTGTGCCACAGCTTCACTATGCCAGGTAGATTACTTCTAATTCTTCTGTTTGTTTGTCAGTATAACTTGCACCTCACTTGCACAACATTTATGATAAAACACCAAGTATATTTGTAGTAGTGTGTAGGCAGGTAATTGTTCGGTATCTCTGAGTGTAACTAAGAATTTATTAGAATATTTTGTAACTTTCACCTCTAATTTTGATATCTTCTGGAGAATAAAACAATTAAAATAAGACCATATCAGACTGTTTCCAAATACAGATTAGTGCATCAATAATGTAGCTCACCCAGCAATGCAGAGGTAACTGAAAGTTAGTTAGTTATGCTTAAATTCATCACCCAAGCATTTTTGTGGAATCCGTGGGGATAAATGGGGCTCTGAGGAGAGTGATTCTCTTCATTATAAGATAGGAGCACTGAAAAGCCTGAATCTTCAGCAGAAAATCTTTAGTACTTACCAGCTGTGAATACTGTCTGGAAAAGTTTACTGGTTAAAATCACCAAAGTTTTCCTGGACAAAGGATAGTTCTACACACCTCTTTTTTATTATGCTTTCCACCTTATCATGCACCCCTCAGCATATTTTTTTATAAGATATAGGACAAAACTGACCATTGGACTGACACAGTATGGCTAGTCTTACATTCAGTGCATTTGTTACCTCACAGATGTAGAATAATTTAGGAAGAGAAGCCTATCATTCATGTAAATGTGGAGGCAAACTTCATCAAATAGAACCTATGTATATACCCAGTTTTGTCAGCTGTTCTGGAAAAGACAAATAATAAGCATATCTCCACATCTAAAGCATTATATTTTGTCTAAGTGGCATGAGATGAAGATGTTCTGTCCGGAGATGATTACAAAGAGCACTGAAATAATCGCATCCATCTTTTCGATCAACTTTTTTTTCTGCTTTTCATTATATAATTTCTGTGTATAAATTTAATCATCTTGGTGGCTGATGAATTAAAAATAAATAAATAGGGATGTGCTCTGTGGTTTATACATAACTTGTCAAGCTGAAATGTTGGAAACATATTTCTTCTTTCATTCAAAGGAAAGTCGTTGATACAGGATACATTTCTTTATTTTCATGTGACAGTATACTTCTCCTTAGCTGTGGGTGGTGAGTTGCACTGTGGTGTAGATCTGCCTTCCACAGGAAATAAATATGTGAGATAATTGTACAAAGGAGGAAAAATTACTGGCAGGGGAAGTGAGGAAGAAAAAAGCTTCCCTAACATCTGTTCTTTGCATTACAAAGGATCAAATTCAATTATGTACCAGACCCCTAAAATTATAAAACTTTCAAAATATTCTTTTTATGGTTTTTTAATCTCTGCTTCTTTTAAACTTCAAGGCTGCTGTCTGCTTGTATTTTTAGATAATTTTTTTTATTCTTAAATTTGAAAATATGTTTCCCAAATCTCAATTCTTGCATTTTAAAATAGTTGGTTCTAACACCTGGTATTTTTAGAAACGTAATAAACATCAAATGTGTTCATAATGAACATGTAGGATATGATAAAAGAAGAAATTAATCCATAAGAAGGATATTTGTGTTTGCTTTCTACAATTATTTCAGGAAATAAACACCATGTCAGAAATGCTCATGGAACTAACAAGCAGAAAGGTCAAGAAACTGTAAAATGTATAGATGTTTCCCCAGCAATGAAGTATAGAAAAATTACATTGATGCTTAATTACATTTAGCATTAAAAAAATTTAACAAACTCTGGACAACTGAAAAAAGCCTGGTATATAAAACTCAGTCTTGGATTTAAATACATGCAGTCTGGGAACATATCTATCCAGCTGGTTTTTGGTTGTTGTTTTCACTAAGAAATGAAGTCACCAAACCTCAGAGACCAGTATCTTATCACTTACTCTGAAGAACATCACTGACACTTCTTTTCTGTACGCTAACTGGAAATCTCCTGCTTGGCTTCATGAACTAAGCACCAAAAGAAATAACATTAAAGTATTGCAGGAGAAGGATCACACCTTTCTATTGAAAAATGCACCCCTTACATACCACGTGGTTTGTATAATTGAATTTTCTATGCAAGACAGATTCAGGCTTCACTAGAAATCAGACCAGAAGTCAGGGCTTAACAGTTTCTCATTCTTGTGCAGTGGCACATGGATATCAGAAACAGCTAAAGAAAACAGCTTGGATAGAGTTTTTAAAAAAAAGTAGACAACGATGGAACAAAACTCAAACAGACCCCATTTCCCTGATGGCCTTGAACATTTATTCTGACTTCCTTCTCAGAGTGTTTTAAGAGTCCTTTTCAAGAGTTATCCTAAAAATCTTTCATTGTTATGATTTAAGCTTTAACAAGCTTGTTGGGTAAATGCCTGGTGTGCTGAAATACTGAATTTATCTTACCTGCAGCTAGAACCACCCAGGCTGACATTTGTCTACTTTATTTGCAGTGTAGAAATGGTTAATATGCTGTGCTAAAGACAGTGTCTGTGTCTTCATTTTTAAAAGTGAGAGGAAAAATTAACCAGTGAAGCACAAAAGTGAAAAAAACCCAAACCAAACTACGAAGTGCTTTATATTTTAATTTTGCTGATGGAAGAGTTTTCATACATAATCCCCATGATGGTAGCCAGTGCTATTAGAAAATCTAATTAGCTATTAATGACTACATTTGGAAAGAAATTTTATTCAACTAGAAATATTTGTAAACACTTTGTGTGAACTATCAATTTCTTGCATGAAATCTTATTATTTTGTGGAGTGATTATTTGGAAAAAAAAGATGGATAATGGGAGATGAAGTATAATTCATCAAAAGATACCTTAACGGAGAAATATCCATATTTGTCTAGAAAATCACTGGTTTTGTTTATTATAAAGAATGAATCCTCTATGGTCAAAGCAGAGACAGATGAGCAAAATGCATTCATGGAAAACATTGCTGCACTCAATACAGTTGCTGGTGTTACTTATTTGTCTTGTTTCGTACTTCAAGAGATGCATTTTCTTCTTGATCTCCATCTGCTGTTGCAGGAAAAATGTGCCTAAACTTGGAATCTTTTGTTTCTCAGACTAACAAAATCCACTTGCACCTAAACATATAGTTAATATAATGAATTCTGAAAATACAAACCAAAATAAAGAAAACCGTACAAAGCATCTCATTATGCAATAAAAATGTGGATTCTAGATACCAAAGAAGAATACAAACATTCAGAAATGTCAAAATCTAACTTTTAAATGTACTGTTATTTATTTTTTAAAGGACAACACTGAATGCCTTGTAGCCACTGAGAATTATTAAACTTTATGGCAAAGTCCTAAATACATTTTCAAAGAAACAACTAGCGTAATAAGAATTAACCTCACTATAGATACGAATACATATGGAGATTTTTAATTGGTTGTTGGTTTTTGATTTGTGGTTTTTGTGGATTTTTTTCCCACAGGAATAAAGCTTGGATAGTGAAAACCAGCAGCGGCGACACAACCAGGTTGGGTCAACAAAGCAAGGTTTGGAGTTTGCTATTAAATTCAAAGGAAAACAGATGAGATCTTATTCCAAGCTGGAAAAAAAATCTATAGAAACAAAATATACTCATTAAATAAAAGGTGAGGAAAAAATATTTTAAAAGCATTATATCTTTAATAACCTGCAAGTATATTAAAAATTTTACAGGGTGGTTTTTTTTTTTTAATGTCAACATTTTTCCCTTTTCATTGTAATTTCTCTGTCTGGTCTTATGTGAAATAGTAGCCATTTCTTTACAGCATATTTAATCTATGTTTTGATTTCACTGTTTACTTGATCATGTGTTCTGTCTAACCTTTCTACAGAGAAAAAGCAGGGGACTATCTAGCAATGTATAAGTGGTATGACAAGTTGTGAAATAAGAAAATATAATCCTAATGACACTGTGTCTCGGGAGTAGTATAAACTGAATGTCATGACTTGAACTTCACTATCCAAAATAGCGAAGGAGAAATTTCTCCTTTGTTTCTTTTCTTTTGTCAGGGAAAAAGTTCAATTAATGTAATATGTCAATAAAAGATAACATCCCTTAATGAATCTGGACAATGATATGTGAGAATGGAGTTGAATTTCTGTCCCATTCACTCTTCCTACCTGCTTGCAGCCTTTTCTCCTCTGCTAATTTCAATATAGCTGCACAGAGAGTTGTAGTAAAGACAAGATGCTAATGCTGATGTGTCATTTCTGTAGGCATAGCATAGTCCATGCTGAGAGTTATGCCTAGGTATAAATCTGCTCTACAAATTGATTAGGAATAAAGTATGTATTTATATTTGACAGATCTGCTTGTGCATAGCTGTTTGCTTAAAATGATCTCTATTAATTTAAATAGATTTTTTCCCTCTCTCATTTGTCCCTCACAAGATCAAGACAGGTATAAAAAGGGAACATCATCATGTTTGTACATTGTCAGAAGAGCTCCTAATTTCTAATTACATAGCCACATGCTCTCCTGCACTACCATAACTCACTGAAATTACCAAGATGTCACCAAAGCTATAATTTGGTCTGCATAAAATTGTTCTTGTTGTTGACGATGAAAAAGTCTGAAATAAATTTATGTAGGCAGACACTCATTTAGAAATGTAACCCACTGGATTTCACCTACAGAAGCACATCAGATAATGGGCACTCTACACCAACATTTTATAAAGCCAAAGATTTATACTACTTAACTCTTTCATCCCTTGGATTATTTTTTTTCTGATTATTTGTTTCCCTCTTACACTTCAAAATGATAGTAAGTAAATCAGATAAGTTAAAAGTCTGAATAACTTTAGAAAAATCTCTTCCCACTTTAATTTTTTCCTGGAAATGGCTCTCCTTTCCAGCAACTTTGCTCTGTAAAGCAAGAGTAATTTTTTTTTAAATTCAAATAATAATAATAATAGTAGCATTTAAACAAGCAACAAAACCAAAACAATTTTATTACTATAACAGGAAAATACCAGAAATTTTCTGGGTTTCATTTTGGCCTTCCCTTTTGACTGTTTTACACAGAAGATGCTCAAAAACAGCATAGATTGGCCAAGTCTAGAATATTAGAGAAGTGATCAAATTTGTGTGACTGTTGACTAACTCCAGAATTAGTGAAGTAGCTGGGAACAGTTTCTGGTTGGTAATTGCTTGAACCCCTACCTACGTTGTTGCCCTTGATTTTAAACAGAACAAAAAATAATAAAATAGCCTGATTATCCATTAAAATTATTAATGTTTATGCTGTTATAAACCATCTGCTCTACAGGTTATTTCTTCCATGCAACTAGTTCAGCAGCATATGATAATCTATTACCTGCTACAACTTGCCCTTTCATAATTAAAACCGTGTTTTCAAAAATCCAGAAAAATTGCAAGACGAGCAAATAAGAGATTTGGGTTTCTAACAAAGGTGTTTAAATAATACACTCTCTTATTATTCATACATCTTTGTTAGAAACCTACATCTCTGGAATAGTGCGTACTTTATGCTGTAAATAAATAAAAACTTAGCCTGAATTTATTATTAAATTTTTGGTAGACAGTTTATGATTTCTAAATGAATGCTTTTGTTAACTTAAATCTTATTCAAGATTATTGTCAATTTCTCTCATACATACTTGAATCAATCCTGCTAACCTACTATATATTATCTGAAATCTGGATATTATGAAGCATCTGAGCCTCTGGATGTTTTTATAAACTCATATGGGAAAACCTATTACATTTTGTTCATCAGTGACATATGGAACAAATTAAAATGAAACATTTTTATATTGTTTTACTTAGTGTAAATTGAAAAGCTAGATCATATCTCAATCAAAATGTTTTTGCTCTCGTAGAACTGCCAGACCTATTCAATGAATGTGAGATTCTTCAGCTATAATATGTCTTTAAACTTTTGAACATTTATGACTATGAAAGAGATTTCATAAAATATAACGATCATGAAAGCTGAAAAAACTGGGAATGGCCACAGGCAAATTTGGAATCACTAACCATTGTGTCACTTTCCAATGATGCAGTCATAAAATAATACTATGTTGGGATATGCTGATATGATTTAAATTTCATCTGGTAGTCACAGTAGGCCTGTTATGCACACACAGAGAAAGAGAGAACAACAGCTAGACAGAAGGAGATAACAACTCATAGCTGACATAGCTACTCTCTACCATGGGCAAAGCACATAAGAAATAAATCCATGTTTATAAACCAAAAATATTTCTGAACATTTTGTACAGCACTTAATCAGATGAACCACTCCTTTGATAAATCTGCTAGTGACCAGGGAAAAAGACTTCAGCTAACCCACAGGTCTCAGTGCGCAGATATCCCTTGGACAGAGTTTTTGGAAAGATATTTTTGCCAAACATGGTCTGTGTTTAACCTTTGCAAATGTCTATATATGGTGTGTAAGCATTTTTTGCAACTACTGTGTTGCAAAATCAATCTAGCAGTCTAATCCAGAACAGGTGTCCTATGAATGCCTTTGCAAGATTAACATAGAGAGCATAGCCTTATGGACTATTTTAGTAACTATGATTAGCATTAAGAGGCAAATCCCCCTCCATATTTGTGGTGTGAAAGGATCCCATTTCAGCACGTGTGCTGCTCCTCCACACAAGAATGAGAACAGGATGTGGGGTCAGGCTGAAGTGGCAAGGCTAAGCTGGAGATGGAAGAATCAATGTGCTGCAGTGCAGGCGGCAGCAGTCAGCAGAAAAATGTCATCAGCTTCATAAATTCTCCATTTAACATACCTCAATAACTAGTAATCAAGAAATGTCATAGACATTGCATAGATTCTAAATGAGCTGTTGTAATTTCCTGGTCTTGACAAATTTATTTTATTTTCTGAAAAATTAATACTAAAATGATCTAAAACAGTCTCATGGTGAAAATTAGAGATAAAATATTACAACATGAAGAATATTTTAAAAGTCTTTTTATCTGTGCAAATATAGAGAAGCAGTTAAAACATTTTCTGGATATAAAAATCTTCTAGGTTTTAATCAATCAGATGGAAAAAGTTTTCAAATACCTAAAATGATTAACATGATAAAAATAGTAAGATTTACAGTAAGTATTACTCATGCTTTTAAAATTAAGTATAAAAAAATTCTGAATTTTCAAGAAGGTTTTATTATGAATATTTTGATTTGTAAAAAGGTATTTTGTTGATACCATTTTTGCTCTCATGTGTTCCCTGTAGATGTAACCTAAATGTTTAATACAATTAAACTTCGTTTAGCAGAAAACAGATATTTCCTAAATGTTCATCTCTGGCTGTGGCCACATTCTCTTCTCATGGGAACTAAACAGTGCCATAAACTGCACAGCCTTTCCCTTCCAGTACCAACTGCAGTTCTTTAGCTTTGCCTTTTCTAGTATAAATGCCTGATAGCATATAAATGTGTGTCCATTAAACTATAGTCTTTTTTATATATAACTTTAAATGAAAATAATTTATAAAATGGATAAAGATAGTTTACAAATATTATCACATTTTCATAATTTCCTAAACCGCAGTCAGAAATAATTTATGATTATCTAGTTGGTCAAATTGGATCCCACTGTACCAGAACATTTCCAGTTACTTAGGATAGAAATAAATCACATCCCAACAACAGAAATTGGGCCAAATCTTCATTTATGCATTTAGTAACCCTTCGTGGATTGCTTTCAAATGAAGATCTCTCCCTGAGTCCAATGAAGTACACAGAATCCTATGACAAGGAGTTCCAACAGCTTTGTTGCAGCAGCAGAGGACAGCCTTTTGGGGTTTTTTTTTGAACCTGAGTCCTATACCTTTAGTTGATATTCCTTTGTCCTTCCGATGCAAAGGACACAATAAATGAAAAAAGAAGTCTCTCAGCATCTCCAAGCCCCACGCATTTGTGAATCTCTTTCATAGTATTTCTTAACTGTCTCTTCTGAAGAATGAGAACTCCTAGTTTAATTAATTATTCCTGTTATGGAAGTTCAATTTGATACTTTTTATATTGCTTGGCTGAATCATTTCCAGGCCATGTATTAATGTATTTTGACATTAAGTCATGACAGCACATATAGTACTCATGATATAGATTTACTGTGGATTTATATGGTAGAATATTCCTTTGATCTTTCAAGTTCTCTCTTTCCTTACAATCTGTAACCTTTGATTTGTCTTTTGGACCACCTTTGAGTGCTAAACTGATGTTTTCACTAAACAGTCCTTAAGGTCTTGGGGCAAATGTTAGTTATCTGCCCAATATTTTGCATCTGTAATTATTATTTTTTTCTCTCCCACCTCTTTCCAAGTGCATCACTTCACACTCATCACCACCCAGTTGAACTGGACTTTTTACTTCCTAGGTGCTCAGTTCTTAAAATCTTTTTGCAATTCTGTATCAACACCACCTTGAAAAACTTACTATCATCAACAGACCTTGTAAGCTTAATCACTTCTCCACTTTTCCAGGTTATTTGCAAACATAGTCAACCACACAGGTAGAGCAGCAGCTCAGATAGGATCTGACTGAAAAACCTAAAACAAATAACAAAACAAACAAACATACTAAAAACCTCAAAAAACCCCAACAAAAACAAAACCAAATCATGACAGAACAAAACAGAGTATGACATGATTCCTTTATTTCTTGATAATCTCTATCACTGGCTAAAACTTGTTCTTAAACTTGGGAGGGGATATGGTTCAGACAGGCAGTAACTTTAAAAGGATGACTAAATAAAATTTAAAATCTATTTGAAGTTCAGAGACAGCTGATGTGATACTCAGCTTACTTGGCTACCATGGAAACCCCATGATTTATTACTTAGCTACGATGCCAAAATATTGTTAAAACCACCTGTGGGGGGAAAAACCCCCCAAACGATAAAATAACCCCATAGCTTTATAGAAGCTTATTTCACTGTGTATTTACAATTAGTGTAGGTACAATCAAGAATTATTGTGTCTTGATTATTTCCATAAACTATGATTAATAATTAATAACCATGGGAATGGTTATTTTTGGTCATGTCCATATAGCAGAATAAAAATTTTATCCTGTTTTGGAATCTTTCACAAACAGATTTAATAACCAATTAAGCTGTTGGTCTGAGACTGGATGGGAAATACTAAGGCCTACATATTTTAATTATGCTGAGGGTGTTTTTTTCAGATATTTATTTCCAGTTTATGTGTAGCAGATATGTGTAGCAGAATAGAACATAGAAAGCAACGTAATGAAAATAGAAATCATTGTCACAAATAAAGCAGATTCATTATTGAAGGGACAGAAAAACTCCTTCAAATCAGCTCTCTTTTCCCCACCATAGATCAGTGAGATATTTTGATGAGCTTTTGCACTCTCCACATTTTCATGCTAGAAATGTGTCTGTGGCATGCAAGGTGTATCACCAGCTGTTTGAGAATGTGTACAGTAAGAACCACCTTCTAGCCAGGGTGTGGAATCCTTAAGGGAAAATGGAAGGTGCAGGGAATTCACAACTGCAGTGTTTACTGTGAACTCCACCAGGGGCAATTAAACACAATGAGTCAATCCATGCACATCAGCCCGTGGGGGATTCTCCAGTTTATATCCTTAATGAGCTGTCAGCTCAGACATGCCAGCCCATGTGGAATCCTTACTTTTTCTTCTGACTGTTCTTCACTAGGCAAAGGCAAAAGAATGATGAAATGGAGCAAACTGAGCATGAGTGTCTTTCCAGACATAATTCTGTAATGGAGATTAGCCAGAAATGTGTTTTAAAGCTTGCTAGAGTGGTATTCAACCTTTGGCAGGAGCAGCTAATAAGGCAATGGCCTCAAAAGAGATCTGTGTGCCAGCAATGTCAGAGCACTTTTTTCAGGTAGGTAAGCGTTGTCACCCCACCAGAAATTTCTGGGGCAGCAGATACCTGAAATTAAGCTTGTCATCAGGCTCTGTGCAAGTCAGTGCAAGCACTTGATGAAGGGTTCTCCTGCTCTTCTTTCTAGTAAGTAGCAATGCTGCTACTACATGTTTCACCAGTGGGTTGCTATCTTTATACTTTATTCATGAGAGTGGTATTTCTACTTAGGCCAGAAATACTGGAAAGCAAAAAATTCATCACAGGTTTGTTGAGAGATGTAAAAGCAGATGAATCCAGAACTGCAGGTGCAAAAATGTGTTCCACCTTTCTAGACACTTGGAAAAGGCTTTAGTGAACCAGAGGATGAAGTCATAATCCCTTTTTTTATTGCAGAAACACATGGATTAGAATTTTCTCCAGTGAGCAGCACAGCTCCCAGGACACTGTGGATGCTGAAGAATGTAGAAAAGAAAGCTACCCTCTGCTTGCTTCTCTTGAGTCTCTTTATCTCCTTCAGCCTGGAGTACTTCTGCCTCCTTCCATTTTTTTAAGCCCAATGCTCTAGGAACAATAGTGAGCAGTTTAGAGTGGATTTCAGACAGATTTAAGACCCAAGATGCTAGCTGAGTTAGATTAAAGAACCAAGGAGCATTTCAGGAGCTGGTCATTGACTTTAGAAGAGGATTTAGGAAAACAGCAAACAAGAGTGTTGTGGCTGTCGTCAAAACCCTGTGATTTGTACTAGAGGTTGCATAGACCTTGTCCCACCTGAACAGCAAGTACAAACCAACACCTCAGACTGCTTAAATGTGACATTAATTGTTACACAGGAGTTCTTTATCAGATTGGATTATTACAGAAGAATTCTTCAGCCACAAAGGAAAACTACACTCCAATGCAGAAAACAGGTACTAAAATCACAGGACCTTCTCAATTAGGGACCTTACAAGGTGAGCAATTTCAATTGCAGTGCCTTCTGCATACCCTTTGCCAGTCTTACTAGCTGAATTTTCCTGTGGATGAAGCAATGGGCTCCACAGTGGTACTTTCAGAAGTTTTGGAGAAGCTGCCAGTGCCTTGCTGGGGAGATAGGAAGATCCTCGGGCAGTTGTTTTTATTTCATAGTTCTAATTCTGGGGTTTGACACTCTAAATATTCAGAGAAAAAGCTTATGGAGAAAAAGTTAAGATAAGCAGAAAAAGTTGCTTTATATGAATTCTGCCTCAGCCTTCAGTCTGGAGCTGCTTTGGTGATCTGTTTCTCAGCTGGGTGCAGCAGGGGACCTTATTCTGAATAGGCTTGGTCTGGGAAATAGCAAGGAAAATGTATCTCTATATAAACTATGCTTTACAATGTGATCTCCCCTTCCTCTTCCCCTCCCCGTCCTGCACCTCCCCCTACTGCTCCTCCTTTTCCTCTTCCTCATCCCTGTCCTCCTCCACCCAGTCACATTCTGTGGTCAGCATTTGGGCAATGGCTTTTTTCAGTGGTGATTGCACATGATAATTTTTAGATACTGATGTGGTAAAGCAGAAGGAAAAGTCTGCTTCTAAAAATGGGCAAATGAGGGAGGAGGTCAGAACTGATAAGGAAGGATAAGACTGAGGTTAGCAAGATCTAAGAAATGCAAGGTGGTTCAGCCACCCTGAAGACGCAAAATTAAAACTTTCTTCCTCTTTTCCTAGAAGTCCTTCCTCGAAGGAATTACTCTGAGAATATGAAAAAGGTAAAGAAAGCAGGAGACATCTTTTCACGATGGCTGATCTATGCCACAAAAACCAGTGTGAGGTTGCAACTGTGGTCCAAGGAGACTTTGGGTCCTGCAACATCCAGGTAACGGTGTAGATGTCAGCAGAAGGAGCAGGATGATGGCAATGGCACCTGAGGTTGTGATGTGGTGCTGGATGCTATTGCGAAGTTCAGAGACTTTTGAATGCAGAGAGGTAATATATGTGAGGGGGAAAAAAATCAGTGGGGTTTTTTTTTTCTCATCTACTTTTTTCTTTTTTAGGTAATGAAGAACAACCAAGTGAAGGTCAGGATATTATAAGGAGCAAATGTTTAGTTATTATAATTTATCAGGGATGTATAAATGAGTGACAGAATGAGAAAGAGACTGTCGAATTTATTTAACTTTTTAAAAAGACTTTGATAAGGTCATGTTAGAAGCTACCATGAGATGCAAAAGATCTTTTGCTCTCTGGAACTGTAAATTGGTCTGGTGGTTTTTAATACTGTAAGGGATTTAGAAGACTGTTTTGTATGTTTCTGATTGTAAACAAAACTAAGATTTAGGTGATGACATTATTTGACATAATAGTGAGAGGTTTTACAAGTTTCCCTTTTGGCAGTGGGGAGTGAAAATACAGAACCAGACACTCCCCAATGGTGCCCACTAACAGGACAAGTGGCAATGGGCACAAACTGAAATGTCAATTTCAAAATAAAAAATACGTTTAAACATCAGAAAACAGCTCTATTTCTTTGAAGGTGGTTGAATAGCTTGCCCAGCTGTTGCAGTTTTAGACCAAAAGACAGTGTGAAAACCAATGCTGACACACTATGAGTGCAATCAGCTAAGCCTACCCTATGCTAAATGCTACACCACAGAAGACATGGAATGAGTCTCTGGAGATCCTCAAAACTCAACCAGACATAGTCTTGAGTAACCTGTGCTTAATCACCCCTCTTTGAGCAGGAGTTAGATTATGCAGCCTCCAGACACCCCTTCCAACACTAATGATGCTGTGATTATGTGAAAGTTTTCACTAGATTGGAAAAAAACTTCATTAACTTTATTAATGTAAAGAAATATAATTTTCTGTCTTAGAAAGGATGTAGATGAACTTGAGATTTGGTGAATTATAAGTATGATTTGCTGATTGCAAATATGATTGTCTGATAACCTTGCCTGCTCTCTTCTCTAATGGTTGTTCAGCTTGTAGTCACATACAGAAAAAATACTGTGATCATTCTGTCTTCAGGACCAATATAAAAATAAGATGTGTATCACAAACTAACAACTAAGAGGGAACATGTTTGGGTAATGGCTCAGGACACATTGATTTTTGGTGTATTGATATAAATCTTGGGCAATACAGCTGGTTTCAGGAAATGAATGACTAATCTCCACACCTAAAATAATTTCAGTCTACTTAGTGTAAGCTATAACCACACTGTATTGGGCACCATTCTTTACTTTATCAAAGAGAAATTGTTGTGATGAGTGAGGGAACCAGAACGGCCGTAAACAGAGTGGGGTTGAGTGAACACACAGTTCCTTCTAGATAGCAGAAAACAATATTTAAGAGCAGAGCAGAGTATGGTCTGTGACTCCATGGGGGTAAATCCAGGTTCTGTTGAGTCCAGGCTGTGTCCTCAGGAGCACAGGCAATAGTGATCGTGAGGACTGGTCTTCTACCAAGGTGTTACTGCCTGGTTGCTGCCAAGCAGTTCTTCATTCTGTCCAAGTGACAAGCCACATGGCAGACAGGCAGGAGGAGTTTTTCATGCTTTTCATTTCTCCAAAGCAATTTTCTAGGATGAGAGATGAAGGCTGTTAATGGAATGGCATGCCTGCTTCTGGTGCCCATATTTTAAAACTCTTAAGACAGATTGACAAGAGGAGAAAAAGACATTGAAGATTGATTTGGTAAGCAGAAAAAAAAGCATTATAATCAAACATTAATGAAATTCAGTACATTTTGTTTAATCAAACAGATGTTCTGGAGATGTAACATAGCTTCCTTGATTTTTTTTCTTTTTTTTTCACAGTTGTTTGTTCTGGCATCTCATGAAAAAAAGGTAAGAATAACCAGGAGCTTGAAAATACAGCTCAAAAGACTGAGACACTAGGACATCTAACCATACTGCTAGTCCAAGTAAGCAACAGAGTCTCTGTCTTCATCATATGAGGGAGAAATATTACTTTTTGGGAGTGTAATTTTTTTCATTATAATATATGCTTATGACAAAATGAGGAGGAGAAGAGAATCCCAGGTTAAAACTCAACCTTGAATTGATAGATTGCTAAAGCTGGGGGATAAAATGGCCCTTGTCAACTTGAAAGTTATATATTCAGGATGGTATCAAGAGACTCAGTAATTTCTAGATAAGTTCTATGACCTGTATTAAACAGTAAGTTGTACTTGATCATCCTTTTAATGAATATCTGATTGTTAATATCTTAAAAATCATATGTGTACTCCAAAGGCACATCCCAATAGTAGATTTTTGAAGCTAATGATCAAGACAATTTTTGAAAGACAGAGTAAAGTTTTAAGAAGATTTCTTTTTCATTCCAGTTTTGATTCAGCTTTCATTGGATTGCTATTATCTAAATGTCATTCAGCTATGTCATTCTTGTATGTCACATGTGAATACCCATATTTTCAGAAAAAAATAATGAGTGAATAAATTTAAATTTTTAAAACTATTGGTTGCTGTCTCCTTGTTTTAGAAGCAGAAAACTTGGTCCTTCTTTGTTACAGGCATGCAGGTGTATTCCATCAAGATGAACCAACAATATTGAGAATAATACTTCCTTTTGACCCTTAGCCACAAAAATGCACTCAAGTTCATTTGAATTCTTCTTGCATGTGACACGCTGTCTGAAAAGGCTTCTTACTTGCCAGTTGAGGAAGTATTATCACTGTCAGTGAGTTGAAAGTGATGGGAAGAAACTTCTGTGTTCATTAATATTATAAAAAACAAGAAAGATTCATAGTTGGAATTTCACCAGTAGTCTATGAGTGGATGGAATTGTCCCTGCCAATGGTCATTTCCAACACAAACCATTCCAGGATTCTAGAATTCTATGATTCTATGAGTGCAATATCATTTACAAGATTGGAAAATGAGGGCTTTTGACAAATCATTGACGCAAGTATCTCAGTAAATAAATTTGTGACACTACATATTCTTATTATTATTATTGTTAGTATTTATTGGAAAAAACACCAGCCCAAGACATTGGGCTTATATGAAAGGTAGACTTCAATATATACAAAATTCAAATCTTCAAAATACCTTTTAGTAACTTTTTTGGTGTTCTGGGGCTCTAGCAAGGAAGACATAGGGGTCAGACTTGTTTATGACATCTTCCTTTGGGCAATCTGCAGGGGTTGGGATTATCTGTTGATCTATCTTGGTCCTGTTCCCTAAGATGGGAAGTATAAGAGATCTTGTCAAGAGACAAGAGTTTTTGACAGTCCTAAGGAAGGCCACTCCAGGAAAAAAACCCCAAGATATTATGCTTCCTTCATATTGCTCTAGCCTTTTTAATCCAGAGGGAAAGAGTCAGGATCCTAACCAGGAGGTCCTGTTTACAGGTAATCCTTTATGTCCTAGGGCTACAAAATTTGCAAGTCTTGTATCTCCTAGAATGTGTCAGAAGAAAAAAATATGTCTTCTTTAAAATGAAAAAATTAATGTTTAAATGCTTTTCAAGCATGCAGAGTAATACCAAGCAGAAGAAAACTCCAAGGTAACTTTCAGACAGTGGAACTGGTCATGGGACTGACTTTCAGCTTGAAATGTGCTGTATCAAACAGATTATCCCTTGACCTTCAACTCCTTCTTCCATTTTAATATATAAATTTTGCTTTCCCAGCCTAAAAAAAAAATCAATTCTACCACTAAAAAGGTTTTCAGTTAAGTCAGAATTCCCCATAGTGCCTCAAAAGAAAATTTTTTCTCTACCCTCTCATTAAAAACAGGACAAAGCCAAAGCTTCTGTTTAACTTTATATATATAAAATTTTTCCTACAAGTCCACCTCTAGCTTTACTATCCCATTCTAGAAAGTAAAAGAGAATTAAAACACATTTTCAGGCCATAAAAATAAGCACAGGCCATCAAGGAAAAAGAAAATTATTATAAAATCTCTGAAACAGTCTGAATGCTTAGCACAACCTCCACTTAAAAAGTCTGTTATTATGTTCTACTCAAATATGACAAATAACCTGTGATAGTAAGTAATGGGCATGCTATCATTAAATTAAACTGTACAAATGAAAAGCGCTACTTTATTCAAATAATGAAAGTCCAGAGAACAAAATAGGAATTTCAGCATGGGTATGGTACAATGCTGAAAGTACAATCTTCATTGGTAAATGCCAATCTGACCCAAATTGTCTTTAATAAAATGCACTGGGGAATCATTTCAATTAGGTGCTAATAATGAAAAGTCCTTTTTTTTATATTAATGACTTTTTTTTGTGTTTCCATTAGAAAATTCAGAGAACAGTTATTCAAAATTCTGTATTCTTTGTGAAGACAGACACCTGGCTTAACATGAGAGAACGAGAGGAGTGAGGAATGTGATTTGGCAAAGGGTAAGCAGGAACACAGAGGACAGTGCATAGGTATTTCAAAATTTTGGCACTTGTGCCATCAGTCTGTGGCC
The DNA here is from genome assembly GCA_013399875.1 of Gymnorhina tibicen. Lineage (NCBI taxonomy): Eukaryota > Metazoa > Chordata > Aves > Passeriformes > Artamidae > Gymnorhina > Gymnorhina tibicen. Next base: position 88,683 of record VXAZ01009664.1, read on the forward strand.
CACTTTCTTCTGCAAAATGACTATTTTCATAAGCTGAAGGCTCTAACTTTAAAAATGTTGTTTAATACATATGAAATTTTCTGGTACTCTCACTTGTTTCTGAAAAAAATATTCACGTTACTATTAAACAGAACTTACATTTTAATGTATTAAATTTTTGTTATCATTAATCAACATGAACTCTCACAGGAAATATGTCAAAGTGTCATGGTCAAATGCAATGGTGTTCAAAATATTTTCAAACATTTTAAAAATTTTGTGCTTGGACTAGTAAAAGTGATAATATAGTTATAGAATTATAAAATCATTAAGGTTGTAAAAGACTTCCAAGAGCATCAAGTCCAACCTTTGACCAAACACCACCACGTCAACTAGATCATAGCATTAAGTGCCATGTCCAGTTGTTTCTTGAACACCTTCAGGGATGGTGATTACACCACCTCCCTGGGCAGCACATTCCAATTTTTAAACACCCTTTCTGTGAAGAACTCTTTGCTGATGTCCAGCTGAGCCTTGCCTGGTGCAGCTTGAGGCCATTTCCTCTTGTCCTGTCGCTGGTTGCCTGGGAGAAGATGCTGACCCCCACCTGGCTACAGCCTTCTCTCAAGTAGTTGTAGAGAACAATAAGGTCTCCCTTGAGCCTCCTTTTCTCCCAGTTCCCTCAGCCACTCCTCAAAGGACTTACACTCCAGACTCTTCTCAAGCTCTGCTGCTCTTCTTTGGACTTGCTCCAGCACCTTAATATCCTTCTTGTAGTGGACATCCCAGAACTGGACACAGGATTTGAGGTGTGGCCTCACCAGTGCTGAGTACAGAAAGACAATCACTGTCCTAGTGCTGCTGGCCACACTATTTTTGATACAAAAATATATTTTGAAATATAATCCACGTGTAACAAAATTTGCGTGGCATTTACCTGTCCTAAAATGTTCAACTGCTTCATAACTAGGACATATTTATTTAATTAATTAAGATTTTTATTCCCTACCCCTTTTGCTTTAGATGGTAAAGAAAATTTGGTTTTTTGATACTGCTTAATTAAAGATAAAACAATCCCATGTAGGGAATGAGTAAGACTCCTTTTGCGGCTTTGCAGATTTTGCTGCATTAAGCAATTTTGTGGAACTTCTGCAGAGTTTAAGAACAAACAATTCATGAAGCCAGAGCAAGTGGGAGGGTGGGTGAAATAGAGGATTTAAAGGATTAACATTTATTGGAGTACCTTATAGAAAAGATTTTTACTGTATAATAATGCAAACCAAGAAGATAAAAAAGCAGGTACCTGGTCATTTTTGAAGTGGAATGGGATATTAAAACAAAAGAAAGAGGTAGAAGCTCTATAATGAACCTAAAACTTTTAAAAAAACCCTTCAGCTCATCATCTACTGAAAGCATGAAGAAGGCAATGAAGGGGTACTCTGAAGAATAGCAGAAGTCTGGAAAAGCTTCCATTTCCATCATTGCTCTCAATGGACACAGAATTGTAGGGCTCCGGGGGATGTACTGAACCCATCCAGCCACACAGAAAATGTCATCAGTTACTCCTAGCATCTAAGACAGATATAAATTCCATATATTAGCTTGAAGAGACATCCCTGATACAAATTAATTTTGCTTTTGAATTCTGCAGAAAATGTTATTACTTGTGGTATGAAATCTGATCCTGGTAAGTTCTGCTTTACAGGTATGTGGGTAATTAGTAAAGACAGAGCGAAAGGTGTTGTTTATGTTAGAAAAAATATGTACATTTCTAGGCAACCTAACATATTTGTTTTGTAGGTTGCTCTCCACAATGTGACAGAGGATTCTACTCTACAGTAAATTAGACATAAGGAAATTTTAATAACAAAAGATTAAAAACAGCAACAACGAAAATTCTTTTTCTCTCTTCTTTTAGTGTCTCCTTAGGTGAACTCTAAGACAACTGCTCAGTACTCAGCTAGGCGCAAAAATAACCCCAAAACACTCATAAAACAAAAAGAAAAAACATTAAACCACAAGTAAACTACAGATATAAATCATGTCTGGAAGAATTTCTATATTTTATGTACATTTATTGTGCACTTTTCTTCTAAAAATATATAAAAATATTCCATAATTGAAGTTATTAGTTATAAAAACAAGAAATAATTTTGAAATGTTTTTATTTAAAGAGAGGAATAGAAAGGCACATGAAGGATATTCAAAACAACGAATGCAATTAGTAAGTCAATCTGAGTACTCTCTCAGGAAAAGAGATCACATGGCTTCTGTTTTTTAATCAGCCTAAGCAATTGCTCTTACAAAGGTATTAGTTAAACAAATGATAAAACTATGTATGTTGTCACTTTTAACCTTCATTCTAAATTATAAATTGCCTTATGTAAGCCTCTAGAAATGTCAGAATTATTCCTGGAAGGTTTATGTAAGTGCACAAAGTGACAATCCCCTCACTAGATATTGGTTAAACAAAAGAGGCACAGAGAGTTGAAAAAGTTGGCTAAATTCATGCAGGATTCCTTGTTGGGGACCACACACCTTGCCTAGGCACAGAAATCTTGCACCATGTAATCTTTCTGATTCCTAGTTCCCTCCTAAAGGAAAAGCTACAGGCATGCACAAAAGCTTTCAAGATAAATACTTAAATCAACTACGTAAGTACATATAAATATTTGAAAGCTACTCATATTTGTTGTTTTAAGTTTATGTGTGTTTTCTAAGGTAATGACAAAGGGGCCATATATGAGAATGAATTTTTGAAAGGAATATTAAAATCAGTGCCATGAAAATCTTCTTGCCAGTGAGACATACCATCTCTTGGATAGTTTCTCAAGAAAAGCAATTGAAGTGAAAGTGATTGAACTTTTAGTCACCACTTTGACTGCTTTTCAACATCTTAAAATTTTGTACAAATATATTAAAGAAAAATATATGAAAAAAGATGATGAATGAGCTGAGAAAAGAACCCAGATTTCTGGGGATGAAAAAAGCTATTCAATTACTTTATGTCTATTCTTAGCAACCTTTATAGATCTTTCTTCATTAAATGCATAAACTGTGTATTTATATTGGAAGATATAGCCAAAATGCTAAAATAAAGCCAAATAAAATATTGCACTATGAAGCAGATACCTAACAAATGTCAAACCAGTCTTACAATACAAAACAAAACAAAACAAATCCTCCCAAGGGTTTTGTTTTGTTTTTTAATTAGATCTTCAGTCAACATTTTCACCATTATGACAAACACTGATAAACAAACTTCTCACAACTTCTAATCTTTAGGTACTATTATGGGCCTCTTTGCTGCAAACCTGGATGCATTCCCCTAGGCCCATTCTGAGGATTGAACACAAAACACTCTGACAATTGCACAGAACCAGTGGGAGATTTATGCTTCATTTGGGTGTTCAAACCAGTGGAGTTGAAATGACTGGCAGTATTCAGGGCATGAGTATTTTGTTAAGATACTGTTCTACATGTAGTTTTCATGTGGTCTATATAGGTGCTTTCTAAGCAGGCTAGAGGTTGAACTCTATTGTGCTGATTAGACAGGAGAAAGAAAATTGAAGAGTGTGTGACTGGAATAATAAGGGAGCCCACAGAAGTGAGAAGTGTATATTAAGGCCAAGGCAATTTTTTGGTGTGAACAAAAGAAAAGCAATGTTCCAACTTAATGTTAAAAAGGTAGCTATATAGCACTATGTTCAAATGAATTAATCAATTACAACACAAAAATAAACAATACCTCTGATTTCCAAACATTGTGAATCCAAATAGACTACTTAAAAGTTACTATTTTGAAGCTTGATTGGAAAGAAAAAAAAGTAAGCAGGCTATGGTAGAGAAATGCAAAAAACAGCAATGGGAGAAAATTAGTAGAAAAGTATTAAAAAATTAAGAAATGTCTTTCTTTTTCTCCGTGTTTACTAAAAGCTAAAATATCAGGGTGAAGTTTTTTGAGATCAGTCTTAGCTGCCATGTTCACTTAATTTTAAATAAATTTAGTGATGGTTCAGTAATAGATTGAGGTTAAATATTGTGCCAATAGTAAAATGATAAAATCATAATTAAGAAGAAATTATAGAGAAAAGATGCCCTTTATTTTGCTCCCCGAAAAGAACTAACACAGAGTGAGTAAGGCCTGATTTCAGAGGGTTTAAAGCTTGTTTGCCAGGTTGTTTCAGTGTCTTTGAAATTCCTGTACTCCAAAGAGTTTTGCAAATATTTGCAAAACAAGGTTTTCCTTTTAAAAAAACATAGTACTTTGGACAGAGTCTTTTCTGTTATATTTCAGAAGAGGTATTGTGTTTATATTTAAGAGGAAAATTACATGAAACGTTCAATTTTTTTTTTACAGAGTTGTATTACCACTTATCCTGAAGTCTGGAAATAGCTATAGATCTGCCTTCATCTGAGGATTTTCTTAAATTGATATTATCTTGAAAGGTCATTTATATTAAAGAAAAAATAAGTTGGCACAGAAGATCTAGTTTAGTGTCTTTATTTTTCAGGAAGCAAAAATTCCCAGGATATTTTTGTTGCTGGATGGATTCTTCTGGATCATACTATACTTGCTGTATATTTAATCTTTTGCTCTTGCTGATTTTTTTTACCACTTCTAACTTCTGTCTGAGATGCATAGTTTTCTGCGGATTTTTTCCAGTTTGTACTGAACTAAATTCCTTAAGGATGGGGGTCCCCTTTCTTATTGCCTTTCTCTTTCCCCTCCCTACCTGCTCTCTACCAAAACCACTCAATCAGTGTCTTCAGTGTGTAGTTATGCTCACACTCACCACAAACTTGTCATTAATTGCCCACTACTGCTAAATCTCCTTTATGCACTTGGACTTCTAGAAACACAGTTCTAAATTGGAGAATTAATTTATTTATTTCTTATTCCTCCCCTTGAAGCTTACTTACACATTTCTAGTGCATAGGTACGCTGGGAGGCAGGGTATTTGTGCTCCTTGCTTGCCACCTTGCCACTTTTGTGTGTTCAAAAGTGGGTTGATAAAATTATGCACGTCCTATAATTCTTTCCAGCATCATTTAGATACATTCATATATTACGTTTATGTCCTGACTGGGTTCTTATAACTCTCAAGACTCATGTGAAAATTACTGGCATTAAAATCTTCCGCAAAGTTTAATTCCTTGCAGGCTATCAGTACTACCATTCTCTAATCTTGCATAAGGTACCAATGCAATTTATACAGACTTAAAGATAGATCCTACTTGACATTTTTAATAAAATCAGTTTTATCACTATGCACTTCACTAATTATCTTCTTGTTATTTGGTTTTCAGAGTTTTTTGTTTGTTGATTTGTTTTTTCGTGGTTTTTTGGGGGGCATTACTAAATTTTTTCTTGCAGGAAGAACAATCCTAACTAAAAAGTCAAAGCACATTTCTCCCATAGTTTAGATTTAACTGGAATACAAAATGTGCTAGAGATCTATGAAAGAAAAAGCCCATGTAAATTAAAAAGAAGCATGAATGCAGATGCACATGGAAATTCCCACTCCTTACACACAACCACACACACACTCTCTTTAGTGTATGTAATTTAAAATTCTGCAAAGCACTTGGGCAGATTTTGACTACTGAAAGTGATAATTAATAAAAAAGTTAATAATAATTTTCGAAGTACTTTTAGCAACATACTTTTGTATCCCTGTATGGCCTCGGGCAGGTCACTAGAGCTCTCCTTTACCCCAGCAAGTCTCCATGTGAACCAGATACACCATTCCCTCAGTGAAAAGCAGAACACGCATTAATTCAATGTGAACAAAAGGGGTTAGATAGCTTACACACATGGACAAACACAGAACCTGAGCCACTGCATATGCTTGAAATCACACAAGTATTTTCACATTTATAGACACAGAATGCCATATCTATTATCGGTGCTGGGAACGTTTATGCTTTATCACACAATGATGTAAAGCCAGGTTGTATATGTTCAACAATTTAGAACCATCTGTTCTGGAGAAAAAAGGTAACTACTGAGTCAGCCTGAGGTCAGACATAAAGTATAACTTGAAGTGCAGCAGGCAAAAATAGGCCTTTTTTGTTGAAGCTAAATTACCGGTAAGGTAAACCACCCATGAGGTGTCCAGCTGGGAAGTGAGTGAAGTGAGCAACAAAAGCCCCAAGGTGAAATTGCTTCCTCTACACATACTGTCATTTATATTGTTGTAGGCATCCTTAAATTTTCATCAGCATTTAGAAGGGAAAAAATACAAAAAAAATCATATAGATGGCAGGAGTTTAGTATTGAAACAATACTTAATAAATAATGTAGTGGACTACATTGATGCAATATTTTGAGACCCATTTACTTAAGCTATTAAGAAGAAACCTCATACAGCCTTTTGAAAATGCCTTTGAAATACTGATATTTCATTTTTTAATGAAATTATCTGCATGCTTACATATTTAACAGGAATATATATAAAATATGTTGCAGCACATTTCTATTCATTAACATAAACTGTTACAGTTAATAGCTTATATTTCCTTTGAGAGTTTCTAAGCAAAGATTTTTGTCTTTCTGGCTTGATTCTGGGTTTTGGTGGCACTTCCCTCAATAAATGTCTGTATATTAATAAGTAGAAATTTATAAAATATTTTCCTGTCCTACTTGTCTTCATACCTCATTGTCATATTGCTGTACAAGGAAACCTATAGCCTGCTAAATCATTCTTTTGATCTCTTTAACTAAAATGGGCACTGAATCAGCAATTCTGTTTGTACATATGTGATCTTAAACCTATGTATATCTAATTAGTGCTAACTTTGACTTTCTGTATTTATTAAGATTGCGTCACCTTGTTCTGTGATCGAAACTGACCACTAATATATTTCAACCTAAATACTTAGGCCTTTTTTTCAGGTTTTGAGTGAAAACTCTTTGAGAGTGAAATCTTGCCAAAATAGAGATGTAATTCATTTCTCTTTAATGTGAGGTTTTGCAGAAGACTTATTCAGCTCACATTCATATTGCTCATGTTGTCTGAATTGTTACTTCAAATAACAGCAATCAGAATGGCAGAGGATAATATTTTTACATTGTTATAAATCACAATAAAAAGTCTTCAGGCCCTTGCATAATTGCTGAGTATATAAATGTTACAAACAGCATGCAAAACCAAAACTTTACTGTGGGAGTCCAGAGTGTGGGGAATATTTCTCTGCCTGTTTTAAGGAGTTTTACCCCCCTGGACAGCACTGTTTTTGACCTTCGTCCATGGAGAAAGCTGCCAACTCTCTGGGAAGAACTTGAACGCACTGCGGTGTGAACTAGGTGATAGAATATTATGTAAGGTAGCACAGGGTGAAAATATAAAGGTGTTGGGTTTGTTAAAGTAGCAAATAGATAAAAAGCAAAAAACTCCAAAATGGAGGATTGTTGTTGTTTTATAACCTCCTTCTTGTTCTTCATGCTGCTCCATTTGATGCGGCAAAGTTGTTTAAAGTGATTGGATAGAAAATTCCGCAGTTCCTGTGGACGTTTTAAAAACATTTGTTGAATATTGGTAGAAAAGTGAAAATATCTGTCGTTTCAAACACTGATTGGATTGTTTAGCTTTAAAAACACCGTGTTATCTTGATTTCGGCGGCATTCTGCGCATTTTCCTTAGCATGCACGTCCCTCTGCTGTACTTCTAACTTTTCTGATAAGACTTAATAAACTACCTGAGAGCAGAGAAGGCTGAATGTCCGTTAATTAACAAAAATCCAGGCAAGGACTCAGAAGTCCTCCCCCAGCAGGGGAGGAATGATTTAAGGCACAGCAAGATCAACAGGTGGAATTCAAAACAGAATCCCACACTGTACTGAGGGATGGATTCTCTTTCTATGTGCATGTTCTATGTATGTCTATTGTGGTTTAACCTGTCAGGCAGCTAAACACCACACAGCTGCTCACTCACACCCACACCCACACACCCACACACCCCCTCACCTCTCCCCCCCCGGGAAGTGGGATGGTAGAGAGAATTGAGAAAAAAAGAGTAAAATTTGTAGGTTGAGACAGACAGTTTAATAGGACAGAAATGGAAGATACTAACAATAACATTAACATTAAAATTAACCTTAACAATAGCAATATTATTATTACTACTATTTTTATTATTATTATTTAAAAACCAAGGGATGCACAATGTGATTGCTCATCACATGCCAACTTTATCTCAGGTGAAACCAGGACAATATCTCAGACACATTACTTCTTATTTAAAGTGCCTAATTTTTAAGGATATTCGAGTAAGTTCTCTTTTAAACAGGGTACAGGACAGAGGAGTTTTATTTTTGCACAAACACTTTTAATCTCGCTTATTCATAGAAGTTTTTAAAGTGCATAGATTGCAAGTGGATTTAAAGTATCTGAACTGTAATTACTGTCATTAGTGCTGTACCATCTGCATCTTTCAGGAACCAGCAGTTTGAACTAATCACCAATAATTGTTTTCAAGATGTTTAGCACATCTTAAATTTAAACATCAAAACAAAAGCTTATATTTGGCACTGATTTCTGCCAGTCTTCTTTTTCCAACATCTTATATCTTCACTAATTTGATGTGCTGGATTAAGCCCTGCATGATCTTTTCCCCTAGCTAAAATCTGATACATAGTTTTGGAAAGTGTTTGATAGTTTCTGGTTTCTTTTTTCTCCTTAGCAGCCCACATTACAGAGCCATCGTACATCATTGCAGGGGATCAGAACCCTTGCTGGGACCATAGCATAGAAAATGAATTACTTTCCAATACAAACACAGCGATTCCTTCTTAAATCGCCTCTTATAGTCACTGACGAAATGTCTGGGGAAAGTTTCATCTGTGTAAATCTATCACACCTGACACAAGAGGAACAGATCACTTCAGATTCAATAGAAGCTACCATGGTCCTCTGACTAAGATAAAAGCATTTTTAGCTAATGTATCGGTATGCACTTTTAATAATTTTACTCTTTACTTTGTCAAACAGTCTTACTTTTTATGGTTGCTAAAAGAATTTGACAGTCCTCATATGAAAATGACTCTAACACTGTACTGTGTTTCAAATACAAGTACACTTCATTCATATATCCAATATTTCCATATAAGACCACCAAAAAGATGACATTTTAATGAAACTGAATTTTTAAAGAATGTTTAACAAATGAAAGTTAATAGCATTTCCTTCAGGCCTCTTAGTGTTTTATTCCTTTTCTTTTTGACAGTTAAACTTTGACAAACTGCAATAGGTATCTGATTCCTGTTCATACATAGAAGTGCTTTGTAGGAAAGAGACTTTAGAATGGAAATTCTTTAGGGCAAATGAATTATGCCAGTAGTTTTATTTCTTAACCTTAACACAATCTACTGATGTATCAGCCCTCGGGGTCCTAGTGATATTGTGTAATCTTGCCCCAAATTCTTCTGATAGAGAATAGATATGAAAAGGTTCTCTCTCCTTCAGCCCTTTGGGTTTATGGTATAGTCAAGACACAGAATAATCTGAATTATTAAATTATACAGATAACCCTGTGACATGCAAGAGAATTACCTCAGATACTTATGAAATATCCTACCAAAGCAAAGCCTGGACCTGTTCATACCCGTTCATGCTGTCCTTCCTACACCAGCTGTACCTATACTGAATCTCATCTGTGTTTTATTCTCAGCTCCTTCATCTGATGAGCAGCAGGGTCAGAGCCTCAATGTGATTTTAACAAAGAAATAGTCCCAACTGAGTATTTGTTCCACATATTGAGGCCTACATCTAAATTATAAGTCATAGGATAGTAAGCAACTAACAGGTCTCTATGTCCTGAATCGGTACCAATTTTTTTTTCTGATCAGGAAAGTACTCCTGAAGAAAATACAAAGTAGATGATGCCCAATACCAGCTTTGTTCCTTTCTCAGATCTACCCGTATTGTACTGCACTAATGACTACAACCATAGATCATTCCATAAACACATGGAAGGAAGAGACTTTTTTTCTTTTAATGGAATCACAGAATCTGTTGGTTTGGTAAGGACTTGTACAGATAAACTAATCCAACCACTCAAAGCAGGTCAGCTACAACAGATTGCTCAGGTCCATGTCCAGTCACACACTCAATGTCTCTATAGACACAGACGGAGACTTTACAGCCTTTCTGGGCAATCTGCACCAGTGTGTAACCACTCTCCAATGAAAAAAATCTATTTTCATGTGTTCAGGTGAAAGTTAATGAATTTCCATTTGTGGCCATTGCCTCTTTTCCTGTCACTTAGCACTTCCTTCTTCATTACCTCCCATCAAACTTTTATGTACGTGTATAATATCCATTCTGAACTTTCTCCAGACTTAATAGATAGTCCCAGTTCTCTCAGCTTTTCCTCATGCCAGGTACTCCAGTCCACTGTCTGTTGCCCTTCACTAGACACAGCCCAGTAATCCATTTCTTTCTTGTCCTGGAGTATCCAGAATTAGACACAGTATCCCAGACCTCAGTTCACCAGGACTGTGAAAAGGAAAAGGATGACCTTGTTAGACCAGCTGACATCACTCTTGCTAACATAGTAGAGGAGGATGTTGGTTGCCTTTGCAGTTTGCTGAAGGGCTCCCTAGCTTGGTGACCTTCCTTTAATAGTAAGTTCTCCTAACTACAGATTTTCTCTCTGATCTCAGAGGCCTGTAAGACAGTTTAACTGGTAAAGACTGAGGTAAATAAGGCATTGAGAATCTCAGCCTTTTCCATATCTTTTGTCACCATTTCCCCTGCCCCATTCAGCAGCAGGCTCACATTTTCCAGAGTGCTCTTTTTGCAGCTTTTTTGTAGGATGTTTTCTTGGTCCTTTTCTGTTACGACATTTGGATTATTATACAAGAAAATAACTGCAAATCTGATTTTTTAGAGGGTTTTTTTTGTTTTCAAGAGGTACAGACCCTCCTAAGAAAGAGGTATTTCTTGTTTTTCAACAGCTCAAAAGTTCTTTCAGTGAACTGTTCTATGAGTCTGAATCTCCTAGGAAGGCTTTTACCAATTTGTATATACCTGAGTAGTGGTATACTGGTTTCATTTGAATATTAACTCCACTGAATCAACCCAACTTCTTGGAGATTGCTGTAGTTCAGGAATGGTATTCCCTAATTTAGTGTTCCCACTGAAACACTCCTAACAATGTGCCTCTCACTCACTCCCCCATTCTCCCCTATCATTTTGTTTTTAATATATTTTGTTATTCAACCATGTTAACAGAGCAGTGGACTATTTATTTATTCTTTACTTTCCTTGGTTTGATTTTAAAGATTTTTATCATGTTTATAAGAAGTTCTTTTAAAAATTTTTATTTCCCAGTAGAAATCTTACATGAAATGTTTCCAACAGACCCTGGTTACTTAAAGAGCAGAGCATGGAATGAATCAAAAGCAGAGACTGATGTCTTTCAGTTTGGCTCTGGTTCCTTAAGACTGATAAACATATAATTATGTATTCTGAGTATTTTTTAAAATCTATCTAGTAATATGTATATATAGCATTTTCTATATATATGCACACACACAACAGTCTCTGAGTGAAGGAAAAAGATACAGATAAGCTTTGTAGCATAATCAGGGCTAAGCCTAGAATATTTCCAATTTTTAATTAGTAATGAAATTCAGAGCACTGAAAGTGTTTGTGTATTGTAAAGCTACTGCATGCAAAGCCTCAGATCTTAACTCTGAAAGCATTTACAGATTTAGAAAAGCATCAAAAGTTATTTATCTTTGGCAGACAGAGAGATACAAACATCAATAAAGATGTTTTATCTAAAATATGTATGTTGGCCAAGCATTTCAAGTTTTCAGATCAATAAAGAGAATTTGGATGTCATTGATCACAAAGTTATAATAAGATCAAAACCACGTATATGGTTTCATAAGGATTTTTCATTCTTATGTGTGTTTTACCATATTTATTAACCATAATCCTTCTAAAACTACAGATTGTTTTAAGATATAAATTTTGTTTTCTTTCACTTAGCAACAATAGAATCAATGTTTATTGCAAAATGGAGACCTCAAAGAGGACTAGTAGTTTACTTTACCCATATGGATCCCTTGCAATATTTTTTGACATGCTTACTACAAGAGAATTTATTTCAATTATCTTCAAAATGGAAAGATGATGATTGTTCACAAAATTTTCAAGCAAAGGAATGCTCCTCTACGAAAAGCATCCCTACACTCTGAGAATGACACAATGAAAAAGTTAGAGGGAAATGTTAGTTCATGAGTGGTATGGGCAAATATTTGGAATTTAGAAGTAGCTCATAGAAATATATCCTGCCCAAGTCTATTGGTTGCAGTGTGATCATCCTCCCACCCTAGGTCTATTTACCGATCAACTTGAGAGCTTGCTTTTCCTTTAGAGCAAAGAAGACATACAATTTTTGGAACATATTAAATGTATCATCACTTATCACGCGTATTGTCACAGGATTTAAAGATTAAATAAACAAAATTAAGCACATGCTTATTCATAGATGGGGGATCTATTATACCCAAAAAGTATTAGAAGGCAAAACAATATATTGAAATACCAAGGATTTTCAGTTCTGTATTAACTACATATTACACGAATGCTTTGAAATCCTTGATCTATGAATTTTAGTAAGAAACCGTAACAATTTCAGAGCCCATGTATTTATTTCCAGTAGGAAAAAAGTTTAACATATTCACAAGCTCACTTGGGACAGGATGATAAAAAAATAATTTAGATGTCTACCTAGAGGAAAAAAAATTCTCTGGGTTAATACTTCATTATTTTGCCTTTGCCCTCCAACTTAGTTACATTGTGACTGCAAACAACCTCCAGTACCTAGTTTACAAAATTTTACTTGATTAGATATATAGTTAATATCGCTAAAGCAATTTTTTTAATATTTTAGGAGAAAGTAAAGCTGACAAAGTATATATTTCAGATCCATTCAAAATAAATGAAAAGACAGCTGTCAAATATGGAATGTATTAACTCAGCACTTGCTCTTTGATTATTGGAACAGGTCATCAAATGAGTAAATAAAGAGACTATTTCTTTTTATTAAAGATGACATATTGTCCTTAAAATATATTCAATTGCATTAGTTTTGTTTGTACAAATATGTATATTTGGATGAAATTCACAACAGAAAAAATAAATCTGCAGGAAAAAAGCATTAGCAATGCTCATGCAAATTAATCTGTGCAGGGAATTTAGATAATCACTTTGACAGCTTGAATTTGGCAATCTTTTAATGAGCATGCAGCAGTAGTACTATGTGACTTTGATGATCGCACACAACACAGATATTTAGTTGAAAATAGTGTAACTTCCAGAACCATGGATGAAATTTTCTCAAAGTGATGCTAGAACATGTTTGTGCAATCCTTTTATCAAGTAAACTTTCTTTACGTTAAAAAAAAAAAAAAAAAAAAAAAAAAAAAAAAAAAAAAAAAA
>VXAZ01009665.1:0-26941 GCA_013399875.1 Gymnorhina tibicen
TTTTTGGGCAGCTCGCTCTTGCCCAGAGGAGTCGCCGCTGCCCACAGAGCCATGCACAGGTAGGAGCAGGAAGGGAGGCTTGTCCCAGCCTTGGACTTTGGGTCCCAGAAATCTCTACATCAAAATGATGTTTGACCTAGGGCTTCCCATGTGTTTTGCTTTCTGTCTTTTCCTCCAAGACGTCACTCGGCTGCACATGCTTTTGCTTTCTAGAGCGGTGCCAGGACGAGCAAAGTGGCCCTGTAGGCAGAGCAGAGGAGGAGCCCCAGGCAAAAAGCTGTTGTCGTGTGTCTCCCTCACCGACAGATGTCCTCCAAGAAGATTGCACAGAGGCAGCGCTGCTGGAGGCCCGAAAGGCAGAGGTATATCAGCTGCACAAACCCAGGCACATGTCCTCTAGAGGTGGGCAGAAGAGCCAAAAGGCAGGCTGGGGCCAAGGACATAAAGGACAAAACACAGGCTAGGGCCAGGGTAAAGGAGGAGTGACCCACCGAGTGAGCTGGAGCCAAAGCAAAAAGCACAAGACCCAAAAGGCCCCTAGACTCAAAAACGCTTGAAGCCAAAAAGCAAATCTCCAAAAAGCATCCCACTCAAAAAGCAAGTTTTAAAAAACCTAAAGCCAAAAAGTCCACCAAAAAAACAAAAGCATAAGCTCCAAAAGCCCTCGAACTTCTGACACAGTTACTTTTTAGGTCTGTCTGCTGATAGGAGACCATTGGCCCAGTCTAACCTTCCATGGCAGTCCATTGGTGGGGACCTTTCAACATCTGACTGGAGTACCTCTCTGGAGGGTACAGTGTCTTTGGTGTTACCCTGCTGAGTGCCTGTCCCATATGAGACATGAACTGGTTGCCAGGCAAAGTCTCCCCAGAGGCAAGGCTTTCCTCCATCTCCTCCAGGCTGCCTCGTGGAAGTGGCACATGTGTACCCTGTCCCCCACATGCCTCTGACAACCATTGTTGAGGCTAAATGGGCTCCTCACAAGTGTTCTTTCAGATTTTAATAGTTTTGTTATATTCACATAGATCCTTCCTGTGGAGGAAATTTTAAATATATGTTTAAATGAAAATACATTTTGGCAAGTCTTCATTGGCATTGCAGGCAATCTTGATAAACATTGTTATCCAGAGATAAGGAGAGAGAGGAGAAACTGTTACTCACAACTCCATGTAATCCCAGTGGGAAACTACCTACAAAAAGAAGATACATTCTCTTTAAATTCTTAACCTTGTTAGTCAAAACCCATTGACATATTTATGCTTAATTTAACATGAGGCATTCAGTTAAGTAATTAAAAGCAGATATTGAAATTAATAATTTGACATCAAACTGATAAAAATTTGTTGTCACTGACAAAGGTTTCCTAAAAGGTCAGGAACATAATTAGTGTTCTACTCTGTCCTTTGAGTTGCAGGGAATGATAATGGAAGATACAGAAAGGCGCAGCAAATCAATACCTGTCTCTGTGACTTGTGTCACCAGCAAAATTTTTTGAGTTTTGGTCACTGTTGGTCTACAGAACACCCAGGCCTCTTGACAACAGACAGAGTAAGCCAAGGACAGAGGATCTTTGCACAGGAGTTAGGGCTCATTGACAAAACTTTTGACTGTATGTGAAGGGGGAAGGCACGAAACCAGGCTCTCTAAGATAAGCTTGAGGGCAGCACACCAGTGTTTGAGGAATGGTGTGAAGTGCTTCAGTCTCCTTCATGATGTGCCGAGTACACTGGGGCACATTTGAAAAAAATGAGGAACCAAAAATTTTTTCCTAGTCCTATAACTATGGCACCATTGTCATAAGCAAAACCTGAGTTTTACTGACATGAGTCCTATGATTAGTGTGTGATGAGAGATGGTTGTAGGCTCTTCAGGAAGGATGGGCAGGGCTGGCGAGGTGGCGGGGTGGAGCTGTGTGTAAGGAAGGGGTGGGATTGTATGACACTTGCAGTTGGTAGTGATATACCCAAAAAGCCTCTGGGTAAACATGAAGGTGAAAGAAAATAAACCACATATTGTTCTGGGGAGTATGCTGTCAACCATCCATCCGGATGATGAATAGATGAATTTTTCCGCAAGGAATTAAGGAGTATGTCAAGACCACCTGCACTTCTCTCTGTGAGTGATTTCAGCTTTTCAGGCATCAACTGAAAATATCATACAGCTGACAAAAACAGGTCCAGGAAATTTCTAAAACAAATTAGAGATAACTTTTTGGAGCAGGTACTAAGGGAAACAAATAGGTTTGCTGTTCCCATATTTGTTGCTTGCAACAAAGTGGAGGTTGGTAGCTGTCTTGGTCACAGTGACCATAAAATATTTAAGTTTCAAATTGTTGCCTCCAGGAAGAAAATCTCCAGCAAAACTTTGGCCTTGGATATGGAAAGAGCAGACCTTGGGCTGCTTAAGGAATTACTTTGAAAGGTCCTCGTGGAATCTGCTTTTGAAGGTGCTGGATGGAGATTGGTGATAAGCAGGGGACTGTGCTGGGTCCAGTACTGTTTAATAACTGTATCAGTGACATAGATAGAGGGATCCAGTGCAGCCACAAAATTTAGCCGATGACAGGAAGCTGAGTGACAAGCTCCAGAAGTGCGCCCACAGAAAATTCATGAGTTGCAGCAAAGCCAAGTGCAAGGTCATGCATCTCAGTCTACAATTTCCTCAATAGAGTAAGCGGCTGAGGAGGTGCTGATCTCCTCTCTCAGGTGACTAGTAACAGGACACAAGGAAAACGAATGAGGATAGGAGGGGATGTTCAGACTGGACGTTAGAAAGAATTCTTCACTGACAAGGTGGTCGGTTGGAACAGGATCTCCAGTGAAGTGGACACAGCACAAGAGTTCCATCTGGATGATGCTTTTAGTCATATGATGAAGGTTTTGACAGTCTTGCGAGGATTAAGGAGTTGGATTAAATGATCCTTATGGGTCTCTTCCATCTTGAGATAGTCTATCATTTGGTGATACCATGTACTTTTACTAACATGAAAATAGTCTAAATAGAGACACGTTTGCAGCACAATACTTAAAACATTAATGTTAATGTGAGTTATACTGCTAATGCCAGGAGAACAGGGCTGAAGAACAATCTTACAGTAGTCATGAATAGTTCATTAACTGCTGATAACTAAATATTCAGAAATATTTTGCCATCTGTTCACATAAATTCACGTCTCATAATGATGGGTTATAAAGATCTATGAATTTACCTTGAAAAACAGCATAGCTCATGAAAATTTAATCAATTATTCTAAATGTTTCTTGGGTTTTTTTGAATACAGATTCAGTTCTGGTCACCTCATAGTAAAAAAAAATAATTAAGCATAACAGAAAAAGATATGGCTCAAAGGGGAAAATTAGAATAATGGAGGCTTCTGATTAGAAAGGAATTTATTAAGATTGGGATTATCTATGTAGGGAATCAGAAGAACCAATGGAAGAACCAATATAAGCAAACTGTAGAAATTACAGATAATACATAGATGTCAGCATACCTGAGACACAATAAAATTAAATTAATGGGGTTCTTCTTAATCACTGAAAGGAAATATGGATGGTGCCGTCTAGTTAACAATAATAAAGAATAATATGTACATAATAATAAGTAATTAACAATGTTCCAGTTAGCATAGTAAGTACTTAATATATGACAACTCCATAACTTGGAGAACATGTTGTCCTTGTTTTGTATGCAGAGGGAATAGTACAGCTATTTTGCCTAAACAAAGAATTGGAAGTCTTAGCTAAAAGAGTAATTGAATATTTTTAGTAAATCACTGCTACTTTCACTCCTTTAAAGCACAGATGATTACGCTTCGTATGTTTGGATGCATATGCAGTCCTTTTTACTCTTAGTAAAATATGTTGAATTCAAAGGTTCCTGTGGTGACTTGACCCTGTCTGCAATGCCAGGCACCCACTGAATCTTCTCTATCACTACCCTTCTCAGCTGGACAGGGAAAAGAAAATATATTAAAAGGCTCATGTGTTGAGATAAGTACAAGGAGAGACTACTCACCTATTACCATCACAGGTAAAACAGACTCGACCTGGGGATATTAACTGAATTTATTAGCAGTCAGAATCAGAGCAGGATAATGAGAAGTAAAGCAAAACTTAAAAATACGTTCCCGCCATCCCTCCCTCCTTCCCAGACTCTACTCCTCCCACCCAGGGCCACAGGGAAATGGAGGTTATTGTCCGTTCATCACATGTTGCTCCTGCCACTGCTCAGGGAGAGGAGTCCTTCCCCTGTTCCATTGTGAGTCCATCCCATGGGGTACAGTTCTTCATAAACTGCTGCAATGTGGGTCCCTTTCCACAAGGTTCTGTCTTTCAAGAACAGCATCCTCCAGCTTAGGACTCCACAGGGTCACAAATTCTACCAGGAAACCTGCTCCAGTGTGGGCTTCTTTCACTGTGGGTCCCCAGGTCTCTGCCACAACCTTCCAGTGTGGGCTTCCCATAGGATCACAGCCTTCTTTGGTGTAGAGTCCTCCTGCAGGTGGATCTCTCATCCCCATGGCCCTCCACGGGCTGCAGGTGGATCTCTCATCCCCATGGCCCTCCACGGGCTGCAGGTGGATCTCTCATCCCCATGGCCCTCCACGGGCTGCAGGGGAACAGCTGCCTCACTGTGGGCTGCACCATGGGCTGCAGGGGAATTGTAGTTCTGGCATCTGGAGCACCTCCTGCCCTTCCTTCTCACTGATCTGGGTGTCTGCAGTTTTCCTCTCACAGGAGTGAGTTTTTCTCTCACTTCTCTCTTCTCCTGAGCACTATTACATCTGCGAAATAATCTTCCCTTCTTAAATATATTACAGAGGCATTACTGTCATTCTTGATTGGCTCGGCCCTGCTTAATGATGGGTTCATCCTGGAGCCAGCTGGCATTGGCTCTGTCGGACATGGAGGAAGGTTTGAGCAGCTTCCCACAGAAGCCAGCCCTGTAGCCACTCCCATTTCAAAACCTGGCAAAGCAAACCCAATACATTTTCATTGCTACGTGCCACAAAAAAGATTCCCTAAATTACTCGATTTAATAACACTGAAATATAATTTTAAGTTATTATTAAAATACAGAAAAATTAAATAGCTTTGTAGACTTGATAACTAATTTTCTGAGATTTCTGTATACATGGTTATCTACCAGTGCTGATATTTTTTAGTAACATATGACAAGGTAGCAGTAGTATTAATTTAGTAAAAGTTCTTCAGTAACTCCCATGAAGCTGGAGACAAAATCACAGTTATTCATTAGCAATTTGTACATGAACAAAATACACATTTTCTAGTTTATTTCAGAAAAAATAGCATAGCCAGATAATTTTTTTTTAAAATAGAGCATGCATCATTTCTTGTAACAGTTTCCTCACCCAGGTCTTTTAGACTGACATACCTTTCTGAAGGACTTCCATAAGTGTGTCCCCTAGTTTTTTGTGGGAGCCAAACATTCTCAGATGACTAGTACCACAACTTTTCCCAAGGGGACTTAAGTTCGTGGTCCTTCTAATTTAGTCTTCGTTTCTAGCCTACCAGGTAGAACACGTCCAGAAAAGGTTAAGTTTTTATAGGCTGACCCACATCATGGACCTGAGCCCCTGTGGTGTGGCTGCAGGGTAGGCCAATGAGAAAGTCACTGCAGCCCCTTGCAGTGGGTATAGAGGCTGCAAACATAAAGAGAGAGCTTGTCAGGCCCTGGGAAAGGGCGATCTGATGCTAAGTGGGATCTCTGAATCAGGAGATGCCAGCATGCCCAAGAAAGATGAGCAGCTGTCCCCAGACCCATCTGTGCTCTGTGGTAAGGGGTGAGAGTGAAAATCAGCTCCTTACTATGGACTGAACACAGTATCACATTCAGTCAAGGAACAGCTAATTAAATTTATACTATGACACTTCTTGTTATGTTCATAATTCACCATTCACACTACAATTGTTTTTGAATATTCATATGCAAAAAAACCCAACTTTCTGAGAAGAATGAGGTAAAAGTAGTTAATCACTACATACTGCTAAATCTGTTTTTTCATTGTCAACCAGAGCACACTGGCCTGAAAAAGTGAAGAAGAATAAAATTTGAAAAAATACTGTTTTCTTAGCAGCAAAACCCCGTGAATAGCCCTGGGGATTAAATAAATATATTGGGTAGCCTGGAGCAAACAGATAAACTTTATCTATTTGGGAATGCATATGTCAATAACAGAAAGCATGAGATGTGAGTGATTCTCTTCTTTTCACTTTTATCTAAAACTAAAGTGAATTCTGCATTTCTGTCACTGCAAAATTCACATTTTGCTTGTCCAGTGGTCGGTATATCTGTAAACATGGGCCACCAATATCCTGATAATTAGGCTTCAGTTAACAGGTCATTCATCTTAATCAAGGAAAGTAGAGCTAAGCAGGATTTCCTCCCAAGATAACAACGTGTCTTCCATTCTCAGACTAAATACAACTGCTGAAATCCTGACAATTTCTACAGATTAACTGAAAGAAGAGGGAAAGAAGATGAGAAGAACTGGCTTATAAAATTATTCATAAATCAAATTGTTTTAAAAAAATGTTAATTTTTAGATAACAATAATTTTTAAATAACTTTTATTTGTTTTACTTTTTCAAGTAACTTTTAGTTTACTAGAATAAAGAAGGAATAATATCTCATGATCAAACTCTTCACAGGTCTGTCAAAAGGTCTTTTAGATGATTTATTCATTGTGAAATTTCCTGTGATTAGTTATGATTTCAATGAACTGTCATTTTAATGAAATAAAATTTTCATATTCTTAATTCAGTTCTGGATTTTAGATCTCTTTTTTATTTGAAGTAAAAATAAATGGGTTTTTTGCAATATATTTCTATTTGAGTCTCTGTCAATTATTTTGTGTTTTAAATCTAGTTTATTCTCTTGTGACAAATGCTCAAAATATAAACATCATGATACTTGTTTGTGTAGGCAGATGGGGTTTTGTGCTTGCTTGTTCATTTGCAGATGTTCTAAAAACATTCTAAAAATGAATGTAGTAAATTTTACCTAAAGTATTTCACTCTTCTTACTTTCACCAAATCCTTCTTTTTTAAAATGTAAGGAAGGAGGGATTTTACTGAACTTGAAATGTAAATTTATTTTTCTATTTTCTCTCATTTTTCATTTTATTTCTTGACAATTTAAAAGGAAAGATTGAATTAAGTGAAGTTCTTCCATGTCGCCTCTAATTTTCCATGAAAACTCAGACTATACTTTCAATACTGCTGGTTACCAGACCTGATCTAATTTTCTTCATAATTCTAATATTCTTTTAGGTTGCTTTAACTGCATGTGGCTCCTAAAGAAAACCTTTAAATTCTTCGGGTCACTTAGGGAAATCAGATTTTTTTTCTTTAAGTGATGTTTTAGCATTTTAATTTCTGTGACAGAAATGACAAACAGTATATGTAGCACTTTCAGGAAATTAAATTCAGTCTATCATATATGAAATTTCTCACCATAACATGTGCTCTTCATTAACAACTTTATCAAACAGATTATCAGCAATTTCATTTGCAGTAATTCACAGTAAAGTTACTGTCAATTTTATTCACAGAAAATTTTCTCAAGTGTTTTTAAATTATTTATTCCACTTTAATTAGAATTTATTTGTTCTCCAATTAATCTGCCTTGATCCACCAGTGGAAATATCTTATATTACATGTATTTAGAAATGTGATTTCACATTCCAGCTTTAATCCCCACCCTCTCATCTGCTCCTTTTTGTCTTCTCTCTGTCATTATTTTGTTTAGTTCTTTATATACCACATTCATTCCAGCTCTGGTCTCCTTATTTCCTTGTAAATCCCACCCAAAGTCCATAATTCAGACATGGTAATGATTTACTTTTGAATTTTTGAATGTTAATTTTATGAACATTGAATGTTAGCATTTTTTTTCTACAGCAGTTATAGTTCAACTGCTGCAGCACTGTATGGAAACATCCTTCCTCTACGGCTGTTGGTACATTAATGGTTCAAAACCAATATTTTTTTGTCAGGCCTGGTGATCTTATTTAATGACTGACATTTGATGAATGTAGGACACATTGCAGCTCTGGGTATGTGGATGTCTTTATATCCTATTAACAGCAGCAGACCAAAACATGATGGGTCCTGTTAAAAAGTCAATGTTATATTAATCTACTGTAAAATTTCAGGAATTTAATAGCATCAGCTGAGAGTTGGGCAGCAAACTTTGTTTTCAGAAAGTAACTAGTTCAGTAACTCAGAGACAGAGCAGTTTAACCTTACCTCAAGAGAATATAAATTAATAAAAATCTTCCCTTTCTATGAACATCACTATCAAAATGCATACACAGATGATTTATTTTTAACAAAGGGAAAACAGAGTCATTGTTGGTTAGTAATTTAAACTTTTGTTATAAATTAAAGAGAAGACATAGATAGGAAGAGGTTTTCTATTATTCAGTGACATATAACAGTAAAGGACGTGATCTCCCTTTTCAAGGAATGTTAAAGTTTGGACAAAATATTCTACAATGATTAATGTTGGTAAAATCTCTTAGTTTCGTAAAAAACACTGCTGAATATTTGTGCCAACTAAAAGTTGTATAGAAGGCCAAATACTTTACATCTGTCATTGAGAAAAATGAAAAGGGGAAAACCTTTTCTTAGTATTTTGCTATAAATTTTCCCATGTTTCAATGAACTTAGCCATGCATATTTGCATATTCCTATCATAAATCAGTGATTGGTGGATTTGTCATGTAATGGGATAGGAAGGAAAAGGGATGATTGAGTAATTTTTATTTCCATGCATTGTTTGGCTGGCTCAGATATTTTGTATGTTGAGTTTTTAGGTAAAGGGAAAAACATTCTTGAAAACATTCCTGAGTTAGCCTGAATTTCTGCCCTACTAAAATGCCCCCTGCAAAAGGTTTTGCAGACAAAATATCAAGGAAAATATTATGCTAGAGGGACAACATGTCCTACAGAGCGATCTTGAAAGGCTTTGGGCCCATGTGAAGTTCCTAAAGTTCAGCCAAGCTAAGTCCTGCACCTGGTTTGGGTGCCATATCTGGTATAAATACAGACTGGTAGATTAACTGATTGAGATAAGCCCTACAGATAAGGAACTGGGGGTATTGGTGGAGGAAACCTTCATTATGATTCAGCAATGTGTACTTGCATATCAGAAAGTCAACTACATCCCAGGCAAGACCATCAGCTCAAAGGAGGTGTTTCAGGACAAAACCTGGGCCAGTTCTGAGGAGGGTCACTGAGTGCAGAGGAGGGTCACAAAAAGGATCAAGGAGGTGGAACACTTTGCCTATGAAAAAAGGCTGGAGAGATGAAGTTATTCACTTGGAGAAGAGAAGGCTGTGGTGAGGCCTTATGACAGACCTTCAAAATACAGCTAGATAAATAGATAGATAGATAGATAGATAGATAGATAGATGATAGATAGATAGATAGATAGATAGATAGATAAAGACTTTTAATCAAAGCATATAGTGTCAGGACAAGAAGCAATGATTTTAAACCAAAAGAGGGTCAATCTAGATTAAATATAAAGAATAAATTCTTTTCTATGTTAGTGGTGAGATGCTGGAACAGGACCCATCACTGACAGTGATCAAGGTCAGGTTGGTGGGTGGGACTTTGAGCAGCCCGGTCTAGCGACAGATGTCTCCACCTGTGGCAGGTGGGTTGGACTGGATGATCTTTGAAGGTTCTTTTCAAGGCAAACCATTTTATGATCCTATGATTATGTTTTGAAGTATATTTTTTTTTCTTCAGCCTAGAAGTAAATACCTATTTTGTCCACCAGTGTTCTGGATATAATGAAATACTGAAAACACTCATGTCACAGCATTCAGCAATCTAAAAAATTAAGACCCACTACAGTCTATTTGCTTACAAAACTCAATATGCACGTATAAATACAAACTATTTTCCTATCACAGTATACTGGTGTGCCAATGCTTCTCATACTTCATATTTTGTTAATATATAAAAATAAAAATAGAAAAAGCTACATATATCTATAAATATATAGTGATATTTTAAATTTTTTGTGTTTTGGTAAATTTCAANACTGACCACAGGGATTTCCAGGCTGTGTGACATCATGCTCAGTATATAAAGTGGAGGGAAGAAGGAGGAAGGGGGTGATGGTTATCTTACCAAGTCACCATTACATGTGATGTGACCCTGCTCTGCTGGGGATGGCTGAACACCTGCCAAACATTGGAAAGCTGTGGATTCATTCCTTGTTTTGCTTTGTTTGTGTGTGCAGCTTTTGCTTTCCCTATTAAACTCTATAACTCAACCCATGGGCTTTGTAGCTTTTACCCTTGCAATTTTCTCCCTGATCCTGCTGGTGCGGGAGTGAGTGAGTGAGCAGCTGTGTGGGGCTGGACTGCTGGCTGGGATGAAACCCTGACAGTAACTTAACTGTGGAAAAAAGGCTGTTTTCAGAAAATTATTAATCAGAATCAAATTCTCTGAGGCAAAGGTGTTTGATTTTACTATTTTTCCTAGCTCATTGTGAACTTTTTTTAAATTCTGTATGTTAAGAGAAAAATCTCTGTGTAATTAATTTTTCTTTCAATATGGCACTTTAGGATTACATATTTTTAGAGTTAATAAAGGACGTTTAAGCATATGCATCAATTATGACACACTCTATTCAACAAGCCATTTAATTATATGAATTAATCACAATCATTTCAATGAACTCATGGATATGGTTAAAATAGGAATAAAGCTGGACCAAGAAGAAAATATGGAAACTGTCCTTTTAGATATAACAAAACCTATTGTTAAAGTCTTGGCATTGGAATATATTTTCTGATTCTCTGACAGAATCTGTAACCCTGAATCATCTGGACACTAGAAAAATTGCTCATCTCAGTCCAGAATTAAACCATGAACAAAAAAATCTTAGACACTATTAAAATTCTGTGTCAGCAAAAGTTAGTAAGTAATGTCTCTGAAAACTGATTCCTTTCAGGAACTTAAAGTCTTTATTCAGGACTTCTGGATATCCTATCTTTTCAACACCTCGTGCCAAGAAGCTGTTTTGGTATAGGGACAGATGAGTTCTAAAGAGATACAGAATTGTATTTTTTTTCTTAAAAATTACAAAGCTTTGTGGTTTTGCCTACTCTCCTTCTTTATAGTATTATACTCAGGTGTACTCTAGTATAGCATTGATCTATGCAATTGACTTCTCTGCCTTGTATCCTCAATGTCAGTCTCCTCAAGCACCCTATACACCAAACTTTGAGTATTTGAGGTACTTTGAGCTAAAATGCAAAGCTATGTTTTGTGTGAAACCTGATCTTTCTATTGCTCCTTGGGAGTTTTCAGAACAAGGACTTTATTACTCAAATGGATTTGAAGTTACTCTCTCCCCTCTACTCCAGTCTTGTGAGATGACAGAGGAAGACAGGGGACCTGTTGAAATAAGTCCAGAGGAAAAACACTAAGTTGATCACCCCATGCCTCTTCTCTGCACTTGAAAGACCAAACTTAGGATGCTGCATACAGCTCTGGGGTCTCCAGAACAAGAGAAACAGGGGCCAATTAGACTGGGTCCAGAGGACGGTCACAAAAATTGAGTGTTATTACAGAATCTTGCTTTGTTAAGATTATACTCTCTGATTATATGATTATACTCTCTGTGTCTCTAGTGACATCTTCACTGGTGCAGCACATTCCACACAAAAGTATTTAATGTTTTTCTTCAGTTTAGCAAAGAGAGACTACGTAATTACTTCCAAAGGTTAAATACCTCGTATTTATTCTAAAAAAAATTGGAACTGGTTCAATATTGCTCATTGTGTCTAGAGAATAATTGGTAGTGGAAAACAATCAAATATAAACAGTTTGTTTGTTTTGGTTTTTTCCTACAAATCTTCTTGGGTTTAATATCATTTACAGAAAACCACATTGTCCTATAAGTATCATTATTGTGTACTAAGTACCCAACTGACAAGAAAGGTTTAAAATTGGTCAGAAAAAAAAAATCAGGAAAGCCAGAACTTTAAATTAATAACTGCTTTCAGGCATTTATTTCAGGCAGGATTTAGCTAACATCTCTTCAGCTGCCTCACTTTAACAGTCATATAATCCTTAATACCTGAATGAGGCCTGAGTTAGCACTCAGTACATATACTCAATCAAGGGCCACAAGCAGTGTTTTTATTCACATATATGCTTGAAAAATTTGTGTAAAAGAGCAATCATATAGGGCTTTTTGTCCAATAGTTGCTGCATATTCTTTCTCTCTGTCTTTTTTCAAGGTTCAGTCTTCCACAATCTGTTTTTGTGCATGCACAAACATAATTAGAAATGTAGAAGTCACATTTTTCCAAGTGCCATATACCATAAGGATAAGAATTTTAGAATTCCTTTTTCAACTCTGATGTTTTTCAGTGCTAAACAACTCAACACTAACATGGCAGTCTCTACATCCTTATTCAAATATTTTCAATTTTCAGTGGTGATTAATAAGGATTCCTCAGATGAATAAAAAATTCGGGATGGACATTTCAGACATTTTTTGTTTCTTTGCCTAGGAACTATTAAGGAATTTCCCCCTTAAAACAGACAGTAATATTTGTAGGTGAAGGTTCAGGGGGATAATTGAGAGGTATGTTGAGGATGTTAAGAGCAGTTCCTGCTGAACATTGAAAAACTGAATTCTTTCTTTCTTATTAATTTTAATTTTTAAGAAAAGAAATCCATACATTCCAAAGTCATCCAGGCTTTGCAGGATCTAAAGACAAGTAAATAGTAATTTCAGATGGCATAGCCAAATTATTTTGGAGGTTAAGTGCAAATATATTCAAACATAAATCCAAAGGGCAATTTTCAGAAAAAAAGACTTCGTAAGTGAGCTAATATGTCAATTGTTTTCTTTATATGTGTGGTGATTGTTCCTTGAGTAAGAACTGTTGAAGAATGAAAAATCTGGCTGAACAGGTGCCCAGATGAATATTTTCTAATTATTATATTATAGTTCCTGGAGTACTAAAGAATACCTATCTGCTTCTGAGTACTTATTGGTACAATTTGAGCAAGAATTACTTCATCAGTGCTTTTTTTGTTTGGTTGTTTTCAATTGTAATATTGATTTTCACATTTTCTTATATCATTCAGCAACAAATATGTAAGATTAGAAGTTTCTTATGTGCTTCTGCAGTGCTTAGCACAGCTTGAGCTCTTGTATCATTTGAATACTAAATTAAATAAAACTAATTCTTATTAAGAACAACACTAATAATATTGTTATTGGAGTGCTGGATTTATGTGGTCCTGTCTTGATACTGAAATACTCTCAGAGATGCTTCACTTGGGAAGAATCCTGCTGTCTTTCATTCTTGACTGCTAAGAGCCAACTTTAAATATAAAATTTGAAGAGTTTAGAGGATTTTCATATATTTCTGGTAGCTTTTCTCAGTAAAAATGTATATTTATTTGCACTGGGAAACCAATCGTAAATGTAGCATACAGAAATTCAAACATCAGCTTAAATGCTTATTGGTCTTCTCAGCTAAACCACTCTTTCATTACGGAGGGTTCTATACAAGTCGATCAGCCTTCAGGAAGTGATTCTAAAGGTAATTTTAACTTTGTAATCTATTACAGAAATCCCACTTTTAGAAAGAGCTAGCAGTTTCACAAAATATTTCTGGAAGCATAGCCCAGAGAACAGGGGAGAATCAAGGCTAGTTCTCTGATAAAATTTATCCTTTTTATGAATTCATGAAAATAGGCGAATTTGCAGTTTTCACAGATGGCTAACATATTAATATTTTTTTCCTCTCCATTAGACTGAGAAATACTTATCTTTAAGCCTGATTCAAAAGTTAGGTAAGGCCTAACTTCTCCGTGTTGCATTTTACATAGGCCAGACACTGTTTAACGTCTCAGTACCATGATTTAGGGACATCCATGCTTGCTTAAGTTACCACATCCTTCCAACTAAGCATCTCCTATCATTTAATTGAGCTGTAGTTAAATGAATTAAGAAGCCCTGAGTAAGAGTTATAAGTGGTATTTGTAACATAAGCTGGCTCAATAATCTTGTTTATCGCACAGCTGTATTGCTAGGTGAGAGAGCAAATCAAAAAAATTCATAAGAAAAGCCATAGAGTGAAGCTGCACTACCATTATGCAGCTGTGTGGTTCACCTACACACTGATTATGGAATGCAGTTCTGTTTTCTTAATTTTAAAAAGCATAGATAAAGTAGCCTGGAAAGACTTCTTTTTCTAGGCAATAATGTTGGTAAAATATAACATAAACAGTGTTTCAGTGAGCAAAACTTGCAAAAATGCTGAGTCTTCCTTCTGAAAAAAGGACCTCTGAAAGGTCTAAAACTACAGATTTACAAAACTATAATCAGTATGTTTAAGTTCAGTGAAGACCAGTTTCTCCCTTTGTTAGAACTAGTTACCTTCAAACAGAACTAAAAAGAGGTAAGTTCACAGAGACAGAAAGAGGTAGTTATTCATTGAGAGGTACCTGACTAGCCACAGTCCTTTCTAAAAGAGACAACAGAGCATGTGCTTTGCTACTTTTATTTCATCCTTAGCATGCATTTGGGGTAATGGGTTGGACACAGTGCACTGGTTTGAGTAGACATTTGGTGTGACACTCTGTGCAGTCATCCATCCAGTGATCTTTTGGCACTGAGACAATGAAAATGAGGTGGGGAAGGAACTCCTGAAAAAATTTCTGACTCCTTACACTTATGGGATATTTTTTCAAAAATCTTTTCTTCATTAGAATATACTAACACCCAAATAATTATTTAAATATTATCAAATGCTAGAAACTTTAACTACTATGTGCACTTGCTATATAAATTTGACTGTCACTAGTTTATCAAGTGTCAGTTCTACTACCACTTTTTCTATTCTTTTATTCTTCTTTGCAGAACATTAGTGGTGCCAGTACTTGAAACTTTAAATCTACAATTTCCAGTCCACAAACTGGTACAGATGACTGAGCCACTTACAGAATCCATCCTACTATATCTGTATCCTACTGATAAATTAATCTGTGTGACAGTAATAATGACAATGAAGAACATCATATTTGAAAAGTCATGGCAGAGTGGTGAAGTTCCCAGTTCCTGGGAAGAGGGAGATATAACCACCTATTTTTGAAAAAGGGAAGTATAAAGACCTGAGGAGCTACAGACTGGTCAGTCTCACGTCTGTGTTCGGCAAGATCATGGAGCAGACCCTCACGGAGCCTCGCAAGCATACATAGGAAACAGAGAGGACTGGTGCCTGCCAGCATGGCTTCTCTAAGGGCATATCATGCCTGTCAAACTTGGTGGGCTTCTATGGATAGTACTGCTGGTTAAGGGAACAATTACTGATGTCATCTAGGTGGACTTGACTGGTGTCTCTAAACTGGAGAGACATGGGTTTGACAGGTGGACCATCCAGTGAGTAAGGAATGGACTGTATGGTCACACTCAAAGAGTTACTGCAAATGTCTGGGTGAGATCAATGATGACTGGTGGTCTCTGTTGGGACCAGTATTATCTTTTCTGGGGACATGGACAGTGGGATTGAGTGTACACTCAACAAACCTGTGACTGATGCCAGGCTTAATAGTCTAGGTTCTCCAGAGGGAAGGAATGCCAATCAGACGTACCTCGACAGACTAACATGGGCCCACATTAACCTTCAACAAGACCTAGTGAAAGGTCAGGGCAGTCGCAGACATGGAGACAGCCTCTCTCATAATTAGATTGAGAGCAAGTTCTGCCAAGAGGGACCTGGGGGTAATGGTGGATGAAAACCTGAATATGTCCTGGTGATGCATGCTTGCAGACCAGCCACATCCTGGGCTGCAGGTCACGGGAGGTGATTTTATCCCTCTACACTGACCCTGTGAGACCCCACCTGGAGCACTGAGTCTGGCTCTGGGGTCCCCAGCACAAAAAGACATAGGCCTGCTTGAGTGGGTCTAGAGGAAGTCTACAAAGATTATCAGGAGTCTGGAGCACATTTTCTATGAAGAAAGACTGAGAGATTGGAGTTCAGCCTAGATGAGAGAAGGCTCCAGTGAGACCTTATAGCAGGCTTTCAGTGCTTAAAAGGGGCCTACAGGAAAGGTGATGATGGACTCTATCAAAGATTGTGGTTATAAGACAGGGGGTTCCAGTTTTAAACTGAAAGGAGTTAGGTGTAGATTAGACATTGGGAAGAAATTCTTTACCCAGAGACTTGTGAAGTACTGGAACAGGTTTCCCAGGGAACCTGTGGATGCGCCCTCCCTGGACTTGTTCAAAGCCAGTTGCAAGAGTCTGAGTAATCTAGTCTAGTGGTAGTATCCTTATACAAAAGCAGGGGGATTGGAACCAGATGATTTTTAATTCTAATTCATTCTATGATTAATATAGCACTTTAGAAACATTTGCCATACTTAAAAAACATTTTTCACAAAACCATTTAGTTCATTTTTTCAGTCACACATGTACCTCCTTAGAAATTCATGATCTCACTTACTAGACTAATTTGTTCAAGGCAAGGTGCATTTTGGAATGAGCTTCTTTAATAATGTCATTTTTTTGTCTCATTTCTTTCTTTGTATGTCAAGAGGAGGAGAGAAAAAAGACCAGGAAATCATAATCTATGTCTTGAATGAATGGATGTGGCAGTAGATAAATAATAAATAAGTAAAAATCCTTAAACTCTTGAGCATTTCACATAATAAATTGTCCCATTTACTTTGACCTTTTACTTACAAACATCTTAGTGAGTCAGAAATAGTTACTGAGATTCCTACATTTGTAATAATTAATTTTTCCCTGTGGTCAGATGATTACAAACTAGAGTATGTGAAAGCAGAGCACCTTGGCTTTCAAATGTTTCATTTAAGGTAGTAACAGGGTAAGTTTCTGCTTTCTTATCCATTTAGTAATCTCTAATTATTTTCATTTTTCTTTCCTAGATCATATTGAAATTAATATCTCCAGTTAATAGCTTTGCAACCTTAACTACAGCTATGAATCAAAAATAATGGATCATTATTTTCATAGGACAAACTCAGTTTCATCAAAGGGTTTTTTGGTTAGAAAGCAGTGCATTCAAAATTGTATATTTTATTGTATATATTTACGCTTCCCTCCATCACTTTTAAACCTTTCTTTTATTCATGCCTCTTACCTGGTTTGCAGTGTTGCAAAACCATGGCCTGGATTTGGAACAATCTTAAAGGCTGAAACTGGCTCACTTCTGATTCCAATATATCATGGAATTATACTGAAATATCTATTTATGTCTATGAGGTACCCTACAGATTCCCAGCTTTCTTTACACATTATAGAGTGAGCGTACACAATGAATTTTTATAGGACTTATATAGACTTACATAAGTTTTTTTGAAGTGTATTCTAATTGCTCTTTCCTTGGTGCAAGACAAGGTGAAACTGAGAGGTTTTTAAAGATATTAAAGTTCTAACAGATAGATGGCAGACAAATCAGAGTTAAGACCTAAGTTATAAATCCCTCAAATATGCTACCACCTCTAAAAGGATATCAGATTTCCTCAATACTCCTCAAAGTTATCTAAGTTTTAAGCATGCAACTGAGTCTCCTGAATGTCAATTCTTTGCTGGTACAAGGTGTATACTGAATCACATTTTTTTCTCTTGCAGAAGTCATAGATTAATTAACATTTTAAATGACAAATAATTGTTCATGTGATGTCATTATGACAAGCTAATGAAATCAAATCAGATAACATTAAAATAGCAGCAGCAGTATCTCACTTCATATTTTAGCAAACAAAAAGGGAATTTGAGGAATATATATACTGTAAAGCAAAATTTATATTGTGATTTTCATATGCTGACTCAAAGATTTTGGGCTATTGGTAAGAATCTGGTGGTAATATTACATATTACAGTACATACACATATACACACAAAAAGTCATAAATCACAGTTAAATAAATGGTAATCAGTAAATAATTTGATCACAGCATTCAATGAGGATTCAGAATATATTCTGATTGCCAGACATACAATTTGTGGAATATTAAGATAGAATCTAAGTGGAGCCAATTCTTACATTTCATGGAAGATATTTCATCCTCCTCATTCTGCTGCTGTCCTATGTAGTCTTAGCACTGGCTTTGAACAGCCTAAAGGCTTTTAGCATGTGCTATGTTGTTACTAGAAAAGTCCTAAAAGCAGAGCCAAGAAGTAGCAATTTCAGCCTTTTTCCTCTATTCCTAAGGGATTGTTATTTTAATAGTTAGTGGACTGGGCAATTCACTCTAAGCTATTTAAAACTATTTCTAGTATGGAGCATTTGTCTAGACAGTTTCCAAAGCAGAGATTCAGAAGCTCCTTTACAAGGTAATTCTTTCCAGTGGTCTCAGGTGCATTGATGGTGGGTATCAATGTGCTAGACTGAGACATTGTCTGCTAAACTTCCCCTGCTCTATATATCAAAGTATTAACCTGGGCTACAGTGGTTTCTATCCTAGAAAAAACTCTGCTGACCTCTGATGCCTCTCATGTAGGTGAGTCAGCACGTAGACTTAGATACATTATGGCAGGAGAAAAAATTCAGTGTCAGCTAATTAGTATCCTACAGCTATTCAGGTAGTACTGGAGAAGGAACAAAGGGCGGGAGGAGAAATAAAAAAGAATTCAGTTAATGTAGAAATCTGTTTCCTTCACACTGTCAATATCATCTGGACATTGTTTTTCTGGCATGTCATGGAAAGAAAAGAAAGGGATCTCCATCATCTTCCAAAGGTCAGCAGGTCCTCTCCAAGTGTTCAAGGCAGATGTTCCTGGAACCAGTTTATTGGGGAAGCATCCAGAAATTGCTTGACTACTCTGTTAGCACAATTTTCAGGGAAAAAAAACCAAGTCAGATCCAGATCTCATCCAGCAAACTTTGACTGTCATGCTCTGTGGGGCAACACTACTTCCTCAAAAACACTGCTGGGGTAAAGACCCTGCTGGGGTTTTAATGTAAACATGAATTAGGGTGGTATTCTTCTTCTTGATATAGATTTGATTCTTGGTTTTCTTTACCCCTAGGAACTGAAATCATTCATTTAGACTTAGCTCAGGTTTTGGAGTATTACATTGTGATGGAAACTATCAGCCGTCAGATCTGGTAAAAGAGCATATATATTGCTTTATTTTACCACCGAGGTTTAATTTTATACTGGTCTGAAAAAAGTGACTTTCTAATCAGATTGTCTTGGGAGCCATTCTGTGACAGACCTGTTACACTTAATTCATGTTACTTTTCCTTGCATACTGGAAAACATACTCAAATATATTCTTTAGAATAAACTTCAATTTCTGGTACCAGAAAGCTCTCTTACTAAACAGAAAATTTTGTACCAGCCTTCTTAAAGTCAACAAAGTGCTGCCTTAAGTCCAATAAGCAGAAGATTTATTGAAAGTGACTTGTGCAGTCAGTATGTGGAATGAAAAAGCTGGTTTCATCTTGTCCAATTTTTACATTACTCTTCATTTTCCCAGGGAACTACAAAACTGAAATACTTTTCAGTACAATACTTCCTTATAAAGTGATCTGGTTTTTCTGTCTGTCTTTGAGAAGGAATATATTTTCACTGCTTTTGTATCAGAATATGCATCCTTCCTTTTCTCTTAACTCAGCCACTGGAACCCTCATGATAAAAGTAATTTCAAAAGGTACTGTCTATTGTGAGAGCCATCTCATTCACAAGTGAGGGATGAGTTCTTTTCTCCACTAAAAGAGCAGCAGTAATTTCCATACCTCTTGTCTGTACCCAAATAATGTGTCTTTCATGTCCCCCTTCAGTTTTTGTAACTGCTGTAGTTTTATGACTTTTCAAGACCTTTTTTATAATAATTTCATATTTTGATTCTAGCAGCCCCAGGACAACCACAGTCTACTTCTTCTGCTTTCATCTACTTTGATTAATTTGATTGTACACAATCCTGACTTCTAGAAGGAAACTCTTCTAAATACTTATTTTCCTACGTGAAGTAGGTGCAGCACATTTGAAATAACAATAAACTATGCTGGCAACAATATTTATTTAGCATCTTATCAACTGGTTTGATACTAGTCATCAAAACAAATGGAACTGCCCTTGGATATTCTTCACGATTGTCTTCTGTATACAGCATTCAGTCATTTGTAGTTAAGATGCATAAAACAGAAGCAAGTCATAGTAAATATAGTTACAGACATTTGCTGTCTTACATAAGGCTGGCATACTCATGGAAAACTTGAGAAATCTGGGCAACTTTATTAAGTCTTAAGCTTCCTAATTCTGAACTACTGAAACCTTCCTCAAGATGGCAGCTGAAGCAGGCAGGATGCTGAGCAAATGATGTGTTAAACAGCAGAGAGAAGAGGAAACACTGGAGACAGGATATCTGAATTTCTGCGTTTCTGGTTGGGAGTGGGAAAGGGAGCAGATCTATCTCCAGCCCCTTGGGCTCTGCACCACCTCTTTCTCCCCCACGAAAAATTTGTTATCCATCTTCGAAAATTTTTTTTTGTGTAGCCACTGGAGAGGGAGTCTGTGCTACTACTCCCCCCTAGTGGCAATCTGAGTAGTTAAAACCTTCTTACTTTGCTGGGAACATAGTGAAGTGCATGACAGGTTTTCTTACTAAGGTTATCTTCAACCCTTCTTGAAGTGGCTCTATTGTTATCAAAAGATTTCAAGATTCATAAAACTGCTGGTTATATTCATGGAATATTTTTCTCCATTAATGCCAAGGGTCTCTAAGATCTCTATGAATAAGTTTTTACATGCCTTAAATGGCGATGTAGAGAAGACAATCTGTTTTTCCTCAGCTAAGGTCATGGCTACATAGTATTGCAACCCTTGTATTACATCTTACTTGTCTAAAAAATGTGGTTTGTATTTTAAATTCGTTTTTGCATCTTGTGTTCTACCCAGTGAAGTGCAACGAATAAAGAGATCTACAAATATAAATATTTTTGCAGTAAGAAGCATGTGATTGTAATCTCGAAGGATGTGCAATGGTAGTGGTAATTCATAGAATGTATTTAGAGAAATTAGTGTCACTAAAAATGTCTCTGTAAGAATAGAATTGGCTGTGCAAATTTGTTGGCAGCAAAGGGTTTCTAAATAGTTTTAAAATAAAGACATTTCTTCCTCACCATCTAGAGCTGTGCATTGAAAACACACAGTAAACATTCCAGATAATTTAGCAACCACCTCGAATACCTGTTTCCTTCTCCTCTCCTATAATGAATTTACCTCACTTCAAAGTTAAGAACTGAAGGTGGCAGAACCAAAAATAAAGCAATTCAGAAATTGTCTATCATTGTTACTTACATTCTTATTTAGATTGTTCTTATGATAATGACCAAGATGTCTACTCTTTTCACCATGTTTTCTTAACAGTATGTTCATCCAAACACCAGAGTTAGGAGTGTTTGTGTGATCATTCCTCTAGTACTAACTTTGAATCTAACTTTTTCCAGTATTTCATTATCTGCTGCTCTTCTCTGTAGAGCACTCTACCACATAGTATTTTATGTGAAGAAGAAAGAAAAGAAAAGTAAAACAGGAAAGTTACCTCTACTCACTAACTTAATTTTAGTTAGAAACCATTTTTTTCTCTTTGACAATTTTAATGAGGCTCTCTTTTGTAAGACATGATACTGCAACTGCTGCTGTCTAAGGTACAACCATCCATTATCTTCATTACCTTTAGAATGTTTATCTCCAAAGGTAAATAACAAATCAGAATATACATAAAGGTAACATTTAGAAGTCATGAATTGCCTTTCTGGTTTTTTTAAGGTCACTTTCCAGTAACACATTTTGAGGTATTGTTGGATCTAAAACTCCATGTGCTGTATTTCACCTCTCTTCATATCTTTTCCTGAACAGATTACATGAGGGTGATTCAAGAATTACTTTTTCTGCTTGACTAAGAAAGCAGCATTACAGCTAATTTTTTAAAAATCAGATGCTATAACCTAGTAGGTAGTTTCTACAACATTGAAAAACATCAGTTCTTGGGCTGGTTCAGATGCAACTTATATGCAGTGTATTTAAATAGAATGCCATGATCTGTTTTGTTACTATTTTTCAACTGAGACACTGTTGGATGAAAAAATATATTAATTATTTTTATTCAAGGTAAGAGTCTACTATGTTATTTTCTTGGTAGAGGTTCATTTTGTCCTTCAGATAGCAATTGTTATGTTGTAAACTACATAAAATGACTGTGTCAAAGAGTTGCTTAAAGAGTATAGAGATGAATATTGTTAAATACCTACTGTAAGTGAATATTTGGCCATCTACAAATGCTCTTCTAGGTTTGCACAAACTGAACCTAGATCTACATCACAGAAAGCACATAATCTTTATTTTTCATTGATATTTACTCTTTACGAAATTCAGAAAGAAAATATAACTAATCCCAGTTTTTGCAGGTGAAAAAAACCTTGTTAGTAACTGAATGCTCTC
This sequence comes from Gymnorhina tibicen, assembly GCA_013399875.1. Classification (NCBI taxonomy): domain Eukaryota; kingdom Metazoa; phylum Chordata; class Aves; order Passeriformes; family Artamidae; genus Gymnorhina; species Gymnorhina tibicen. The sequence goes on from VXAZ01009665.1 coordinate 22,494, forward strand.
CAGAGCCTGTAAAAGGTGTTTAAGAATGTATCTGATGTATAAATTCATTATCATAAATATATATATATCTATCGTTCATAGGTATATACAATTTATATTAAAATATATATAAAATTATAAATATATAAATATATATTTANATGTATATGTATACACAACATAGAAAGTTTGAACACCTCTAAGTCTATCTTTGGTTGTTTTTCCTGTTCAAGGAACAGAGTTATTCTCCTCTAGTAAGTTAGTGGCTTTGTTGGCTGACAAATGAGGAGGACAACAAAGAATCCCACTCCTCCAAAATTAAAACCTTCTAGTTCTAGATTTATTTTACTGTTTCCGCACACCCAGCTCTCAAAAAAATACAGCACTTCTCCTCCTCCTCCTACTATTGAAAGAAATTAGCAAATAAGTGAGTAAAAAAAAATGATAGAAAAAGAAGGCCTTTTTCATGCATTTTTGAAATTACACTAAAGACAATATTGCAAAACTCATTTGCTGTCTTTGACGCAGTAATCACACAGCAGGAGTATCACTCCTACATGTCCTACCTACCAGGAATAGAAAACAGACAACCCAGTACCACAAGCTCTCAACACATTTAAAGATACGAAAACTAGAAAGGATACCTTACCCCTAAAATTCTTCCATGGTATTTAAAAGCACAAGCACACCATGCCATGCAGTGCATGCCACGCTGCACAGCCTCTAGCTACAAGAGAAAAGCAGAACATACAAGGGAGATGTTACTTCAACCCTCATATTTATGGTGATGAAAGTGCTCAGCTGTGCACTAGTTATCAGTGGTTTCCAATTAAAAAATCACTAAGTAACCAGATGTCTATAACAATTTTAAATGGTGGCAAGTGGATCAAATTTCAGGCTGGGAAACAAGAAACTAATGTGATTTTAGGGCAATTAGGCACTTTTAGATTCTGAGACAAATGAATTTTATTCTATACAACTTATGAGAGTTTACTGGAACACTCTAAATCATAATGGTTGTCACAAAGGTCTTGTGAAAGATGAGTTACCAGCTAAAGAAAGAATTGTATAACACTGTGTTTAATGAAGGGACTACAGCAAGCTGTGTATCAGCATAAGCTTATACATAAGAAAAATCTGCTAAGGCAGAGAGATTGGTTGACTTTTCCTGGTGCCCACCAAGCACTCTATCACTCCCCTGTGCCCCTCCTCAACTGCACAGGCGAGAAAAAATATACCAAAATTCTCATGGGTCAAGATAAGGACAGGGACAGATCACTCAACAATTGTTGAGCAGTGCAGGGTGTCAGGGCACTGTGGGTGACAGACTTCTCCAGGTCACAGCTGCCTGCTCATGTGTGGGCTCCTCCAAAGACTGCAGGTCGATGTCTGCTTCCCTGTATACCTTCATGATCTTCAGGGTCACAGCTACCTTACCATGCACTAGTGTTTGCAGGGGAATCTCAGCTCCAGCACCTGGAGCACCTCCCACCCCCCCTTCTTCTCTGACCTTGACGGCTACAAGGCAGTTTCTTTCCTATATTTTCATTCGTCTCGTGGATGCTTTTTGCAGCAGTTTTTACTTCTTATATATGTTATCACAGAGGCACTGCCACCACGGGCTCAGCTTTGGCCTGCAGTGGGTCCATCTGAAGCTGGCTGGCACTGATTTCATCTAACTTAAAGGCAACTCTGATATCTTCTTTCAGAAGTCCCCCTGTGTTGACTCCCTGATACCTAAACTGTGTAGGCAAACACAATACAGAAGAAAACTAGGAATCTAAACATAGGAATTAGTTTATGTAGAATTTGAAATGTTCATTAAAAAGTAGTTGTATTGTTGTTTTATGTCATATTCAATTAAAAAAAAGGTCTTTTTGATGGAGAAAATTTAGGATGAGTTTTACACCCTTTTTAAATAGGTTTTTTTTAATGAAGAACCTTCTAGATAAACTTGCCCTAAGATAGACACAATAATTAAATAACTACATACTTTCAGAAATGGTTATTACATCTACCTGGAAGAAACTAAGTTGGTAAAGAGGCTTGAAATTAAGACCTGTTTTTTATAAACTTGAGAAATTCTCTAAGAAAATAAATTGGGAGAAGATAGGTGCTTTTTCATAACGATAAAAGCATATCAAGGAACTTCAGGAAAGGTTGGGGTAAAAAAGACTGTAAGAGCTTTGCAAAAAGCTGTATGGAAAATATAAAAGAGTAAATCATCAATGTAGACCATGCTACAGGGAAAGGGAAAAAACAAACCTCAAACAAACATAGCTAAAATAGTTTGAGTGTACTAAGGGAAAACATATCTGCAGCATGAGTAGCATAATCTAATTAAAGTATCTTGCTTAAAAGGCTCTGCCCTCTAAAAAAGATATGACAGTGAAGACAACACAGTAAAGAGAAATGAGAATGATCACAAAAAACCATATGAGGTTAAAAAAAAGATAGATTTGATCTTCAAGTCTATAGTGCAGATCAACTTTCAACTAAATAACTTCAGATTTCCTTAGCTAGACAATAACAAAAAATGATCTTTTAAGATCTTCTGCAATGCAAATTGGTCTGATGCTAAGACAAGCCTAATTTCCATCTGCTGCTGCTGACAAAGTGTCAAGACCTTTTACAGAATGCAGTTACAAATGAAGAAAATTTGTTTGAAGAAAGAAATAATTTTAATTGAAAAAGACATTGCTTTGAAGAACTAACTGTGACATTTTTTTCACTTTTTGTGGTAAGTAAATAGTACTTACAAGATTCAAGTGGCCCAAAGCATTGTATTCTTATTTGAGTCCTCTTTAAGCACAGTTAAATGAGAAGCCTCTTTTTCCTTTTATTTCTAGTGTATTTTTCTGTTTTCAGTTCGCTGGGAAGCTTTAATCTTTCTCATGTGCATGCCCAGGTTAGATGGTAGGTCAGGGCCTCTGAGTCTCTGTGCCAAGGTTATGCACAAATTCCAGCTGATACAGGTGGTATCTATGACCTTTTCCATTTCAAACAATCATAAATGCATCCTGTATCCCCTTCAATTAAGATCAGCTTTCTTCACCAGTACAAGGCCTAATTTTGAAATTAATTAATCAGTGATTCTGGCTACTTTAGGATAAACCTCTGACTTTAAAACTACTTCAACTACTCTGACTTCAACTACTTCAGGTGCATGTTTTTTTCCCTCTGAGACAGTACAGGTCTCTGAACCAGAATGATGTAAATAACGGACGAAGGTGGAAGATTTTCCGAGAAGCTTACACATAGGAGGGGAAAAAAGGCTTTTTAGAGAGTCAGGAATGTTCATCTAAGTAACTGTCCATGTCTTCTCTTCTGTTTCCTCCCCAAATTCCTGCCATAACTAAGGATATTTAGTAACAAAGGAAAATGAGGGTCGGGTATTACTATGGAGAGACTTGTATTCATATTTCTTGTATGAAATTCTTGTGTAGAGGACAATCAGCTGGCCGGTAGACACATTGCTAGATGGAGTTTACTTTGTTACTTGAGAACAGAAGCAAATGCTAGGCACAGGAACTCCGATGAACTGAAGTATAATCTCCACACATTTACTGTGCCATTATTAATCCTCCATTTAGAAGCATGATCCACTGTATAGAGTACATGTTTAACAGGGATAAAGAACAGGCACTTCGGTAAATTGAATTCATAGCCAGTAAAAGAAAGGAAGGGAGCAATAAATTGTGTATTCCATTCATAGTCCTTGTATGTCATATCAAATATAAAGGAAAAAAATTAATTGACTCTCACAATTTCCTTTAGCTGACAACATTTATTGTTCAAAAACAATGCTCTTCATTGTGTGATTGCAGCCATTCACCTTACTTCCTGCACCTACTACAGCAAAGCAGGAACAGCAAACTAAACCTGCTGTGCATATTTTATTTTTTCTATAGTATTGACTATAAACTCAGTGAACTAAGTTTTCCTCAGGCATAAAATATTTCCTCATTATTGTGAAGAAACTGAGTAAAGTTGGGGCTGTTCCACGGTAACTGAGAGCAGAATTTAGTTTGCTGTCTTTCCAGTCCTTAAAAATAATATTCCAAGGGGGATCAAATTTATGACAATAGAATGGCAGTCATGACAGTCTGGCTGCTTTTCCGTTTGTTTGTTGTTCTGAGTCATCGCTCCATAGACTCCTCAAGTCCAGAGGGAAAAAAAGAATATGCTTTAATGGTTTCTTTCTCTCTGCACCCTGGCATTTTAAGAGAAAGTCTAAAATTAATTTGAAGAAGTTTTCAAACTGGCTGAAATAGCTGATCTTCACTTTTAAACATGGCATGTGTAAGCATCATGTTGGGTGAAATGAACAAGTAAAACCATTTATTTTTGTCTTTTAAAAATATTTATTGAAAAACATGAATATACCAAATTGTTTATTAAGAAGAATTTTAGAAACTGTGTAAAGGGAGAGTATCTGAGGCTAAAAAAGTTATATTCTGTTTCCACAG
>VXAZ01009666.1:318-23362 GCA_013399875.1 Gymnorhina tibicen
TTCTTCTTGCGGGTAACCAGGTAGAGAGGGCTCACAATCTGGCTGTACTCAGGAATGTGCATTCTCCAAAAACCTATGGCACCTAGGAAAGCTTGCATTCCTTTTTGTTGGTCAGTGGAGACACTGCAGTGATATTATTGACGACCTCAGTGGGAATCTGACGCTGTCCATCTTGCCACTTTACCCCCAGGAACTGGATCTCTCAGGCAGGTCCCCTGACTTTGCTCTTCCTGATGGCAAAGCTGGCTTCCAGGAGAATCTGGATGTTCTTCTCTCCTTCCTCAAATACCTCCGTAGCCATATTCCACCACACAATGATGTCATCTATGTACTGCAGATGTTCTGGAGCCTCACCCTTTTCAGTCCATGGCAGATGGTAGGACTGTCCTTCCACCCCTGGGGCAGTCAATTCCAGGTGTACTCCCACCTGGAATATCACCACACCCCTCAAGGTGAAGGCAAACTGAGGCCTGCACTCTGGTGCCAGAGGAATGGAGAAAAAGGTGTTAGCAATGTCAATAGTCTTCCACCTTCAGGAGTCCAACTGCAGAAGGATTCTCTGATAGTCCAGGCAAGGTGTTCAATTGCCTAATGCCCTCTGCCTCTACAGCAGCTATCCCAAAAGCCCACTTGAGTCCTTTTGGGTCTTTGTAATAGCTGTTCCGGAGGAAGTCTATGCCCAGAATACACAGGGCCTCTGGGCCAGTCACAGTTGGATGTTTCTGCCACTCCTTCCCAGTCAGGCTCACCTCAGCTTCCAATAGGGTCAACTGCTGTGATCCCCCAGTCACCCCAGCAATAGAAACAGGTTCTGCCCCCACATGTCCCGATGGCATTAGGGTACACTGTGCACCAGTATCAACCAACGCTTCCTATTTTTGTGGCTCTGATGTGCCAGGCCACCAGACCCACACTGTCCAAAAGACCCAATTTTCCCGTGCCTCTTCCTGGCTACAGGCAAGGCCCCTCTAGCCCTGGTTATCATTCCCTCCCTGGGCATACGTACTAGAGGTTCCTTCAAGGGGATCTGACGTATCATCCTCCCTTCTGTAATACCTGGCAGCTCAGCCACGGGAGGCTGAGGCTACTTTCACTTTAGCAGAACCCCCTCGGTTAGTGTTTCCCTCCTTGAGTTCACGCACCCATGCTGCCAGGACAGAAGTAGGTTTCCCATCCCACCTTCTTATGTCTTCCCCATGGTCACAGAGAAAGAACCACAGCTCAGCTCATGGGGTGTACCCGCTCTCTCTAGCTGGGGGACATTGGGCTCTGACTTGGGGGCCTGTGACTTGCACTGGTGCCACACTCATCTTCCTCACCTCCTCCACACCTCTTCCCTAATCTCTTCTTTGAGGTCCCTAACCACAGCAGAGACATGAGCCTTCATCGGGCCATTGACTATACTCTCATAGTACCTGAACCTGTTGGCGACAGAACTCACTGTTTCTCGGTTGTCCTCGGCATTCATCATTGCAATGAAGGTGGTGTATCGGGATGGCCCAAGCTTTGCCAGGTTCCACAACATCTGCACTTGACCTTGTCAGGGTCACTATCATGCTGTTCGTCCTTCCCAAAGAGTACTTCTAATACTGCCACTTCTCTCAGCTGTTGGACCCCTTCCTCAAGGGTCTTCCAATGCATTCTATGATGGTACTCCTGCATTCTCTCTTTGTGAACAAACCTCTCCCTTACGCTCATTAAAAGCCGCTCCCAGAGAGAAAGGGGCCCTGGCTTCCTCATGAATATCTGATCTACACCCAGGTCTTGGGTCAAGGATCCCAAATACCTTGCCTTGCCACTATCCAGTTACACTCCTGTACCCATAAGGACCCAAACGCAAAGTAACCAGGTTGTGTAAGCCTCACGCCCCCGTCGCACAATGTCTTTTCACATATTGCGGAGACTGTCGTATGACAGGGACTCAGTGATGATCTCAGGTTCTGGCTCCGCTGCTGGTTGTGAGGGCCCTGGTTCCCCACCGTCATTAATTGCGTGTACTGATTTGGTCTTATACTTCTTCCTCTGCACAGGGGCGACTGCTGCTGGCTGTGATTGCCCATGTGGTTCAGCTGGAACCTGGACGGTTGTAACATCCATGGGTTCCACTGCTGCACCATCAGGCTCTCCCTCTTCAGGGCAGGGAGAGGGTTTCCCACTAGCTGGGGAGGTGTATTCCCTCAGTACCTGGCACATCTCGTGCACCATCTCCTTCACCAGTACCCTCACTAAATCTGGGTGGTTCATTTCTGAGGTGGGCTGTGGAGCAGGGTCAGGCTCTGGGGCAGGATCTCTAGTCTCTGGGGCCATGTCAGGTTCTGGGGCAGCACCCCTAGACTCTGGGGTGGGTGTCTGGGTAGTTATCCAAGTCAATCTCACCTTATCTCTGAATGCTAAATAGAGTAGGCCTACCAACAACACTTGGTTAGTATCTACAGGAACTCTAAACCCTTCAAAAGCTGGTGGGGTAGGCCCAAAGAACTGGTTGAAGGGTTGGGAGAAAACTTCCCCCGGTGTTATTTCCTCACAGAAGGTACCATTTTCAACATAACTCCACAAACATACACTTAGTGTGCGTGATGGCCCTTTATCCATGTGCCCACATTCCTGAGGAAGTTAAAAACCCATGAATTTCTCACCTTATCGACCCATAGTGCAAACTGGATAACAGCCACAGTAGCCTTAATCAGAGGACCCATGTATAGCTAAGGAGATGCAAAAGGGAGAAATATAGCCATGACCATGTGCCACCTGAACCAGGGTAAGCTAGACCACATGGTGCTGCCTAACGAGGTGTCTATATTCAGCACACAAAATCAGGTTATCCAGGAACTGTTACTCCTTTTTCACCCTTTTCTCTCGATGCCCTCGAGCCCCACATTGGGTGCCAAGAGTTTTCAAGTGCACAGTTCATGCCAAAATGCCTTTCATCCTGAAAATTTAACACTGTACAAAGCTTTGAACAGGTTAGCCACAAGAGCACTGCAGAGTGCTAGAGAGCCTCCTCCTTGATAATAATTGAAATGAGACTAAACACTGCTTAAGCTTCCTTTTTTAATAAAAATAATTGCTTGATGTTTTAAAAATCCACAGGTATAGGGCAGTTTATCTGAAAAACTGATGCCTCTCATCCTCCGGTTATGGCTTGTTTTTAGTGGTACAAGACTACTTCAAGTAAGTACTTCCAGCCCACCCCTGAACTGAGAGATTGCAATGCTGCACGGGGTACAACAGCCAGGACTGGCATTGATTTGCATCTTAATGCATGGACATAGTTGTATCTTTTTTTATTCCCGAATTTTGCAAAACAGGTTTCAATGTAATACTCAACATCCAAGAAGCAGAAGTATGAGTAATAAACTGAACTCCTTTTGTGGCTCCAGCCTCCCCCATATCACGGGCACGTGGTACAGGAGGCTCACTGCCCTTCAGCTGTACACCTTTCAGCCTTCCACTGAAGTATGGCTTGTCCTAAGGCAATATATATTATTCCACCTCTTCCTGAATCCAGACATGTTGTGGAGGAGTGGGACAAGCTCATACAAATGCAAGGCTCCTGCAATGAGGAACTGGAGTAAAAAAAAATTTTTTTTGCCAGTAATGTTGACCACAAAAACACAGCTTTGAAATCAGAATTGTAACTTCTTCACGGGTTAGAAAGGCAAGTCTATTATTGTATTACAGAAAAATACTGTTTGAAAAACAGCATACACCTGTGAAATGCACAGGATAAATTTTAGTTTGCACCAAGCAGTACTTTTTCATGTTAATACTTTTCCCTTTTTTTGTAGGGAAAAAAAAAGACAACTAGAATCTAAAAAATGTCTTTGAATGCAAAGTTATAAAGGTTACAACAATATCCCCCACAAAACCACAAGAAGGGACAATAAGCTACCTTCCACCAGCAGATGAGATTACTAGAAATTCTCACAATATTTTCATGGTAATCACTCCATATAAAATGGAATTCTAGAGGTGAAATTAAGCAAGTATCTTAGCAACACCCAACCCCTTCCTCCCAATAAATTAAATTACATCACAAATCCCTCAAAAGAGGAAATTTAACTTTTATTCTGTAAACAAACATCACAGCATACTTATTTATTTTGTTTTCATTTTTTCCTAGACATTTTGTACCATAAAATATATTCTGACAAACTCCCCTGATAGATTACTTCGCTATTTTTCTCTCCTAACAGCTATGTATAAATCATGTCCCACAGTTTGATAATCTCCCTTTAAAACTGAAAAGGTGGTGATTTCCATAACTGCTAGTATTTTTATTATTTCAAATATAAAGGGTGAAACATAAACCCAATGAACAACTGACTAGAAAGCCTCCTTGCAACACTGTAGATAAGACTAAAAACAGGAGAGAAAGCTCAACACCAACATTACTTATTTTTGTTCGCTCTTAAGACAGAAAAAAATTGGCAGGTGAGGGAGGCCTGAACAAATCTTTGAGACAAATATAATTTTCAAGGAACCACATTCAGATTTGCATCATTGTCAAGGCTGGGGAAGCCCACCTCTGGCTTGTAGTGAGCCATAATAACTTCACCTGAAATATGATAAGCAAGCATTCTGAAAAGCCAGAAGAGTAACTCGCCTCTTCACAAGAGCTGGGAGAAGTGACTGAATTCCCAAATCTATAAATATCAACAGCATGTATACTCTAAGAAAGGAGAAGACAACATTCACAGACCTTTCTTTAGCTCATGACAATTAACTACCCGCAGGTCAGAGCTAAGCAGCACCACCACCTGCTAAATCCAGAAGAAACCTGGGCTCCACTTCACAGTTCACACAAACAGGGTGAAGTCAGGCATACTCTTGCCTCCCTCAACAAGCAACAAGCAGACTCCTCTCACCTCTGACAGACAGTTTCCATTTTGGCATGCATATGCTAGAGCACACCAGTTTGGGAAAAGTTTTTAAAAAGTAACTATCCAATTTTTCTACATTTATCAATCTGAACTGCCAGATATATGGAAATCCTTCAGAGAGCAACTTGGTATCATGCTGAGCACATCAGCAAGTTCTGGCCACTGATATGATTTGATACTACAAAGTCCAGAACAGACTCTGAGCTTTATGAATATGGGAACTGCCTCCACGTATGTGCTAAATCTGTACATGTTAAAGCCTGCTACATGTGTGCAGGAGGCTGCTCTGATTCCAAACCCCTCTCTCCAATAGAGAATACCAGGTGACTCACTTCCTTGATATGCACATGCATCATATGACTGTAGGTAAGTGACCTTTTCTTTACAAAATGCAGGTGGTGTCAAACTCCATCAGACCAAATCAACACCATACCAGTGATCTTCCTTAAAGTGAAAACAGTCCTGCTAATAATAACTTGGCATACTTTATGTCAATACATGGCGGGGGGGAGTGGGGGGTGGTGGAGGACACATGGACAAACAGCTGGGACGGGGGTAATCCTCCTTTCTAGGTCATTTTTTTGTACCTATGATCAAAACTGACAGGCAAGCTACCAAAAAGTATTCAACACTAAAGCATCAAAAAATCACCAATCCAGAGAAAAAAAAAAAAAACCTAAAACATGCATAATGTCAAGCATTACACAGATTGATATCTTGAGTTTTGCACAAAGCCAAGAACTATAGTACTTCTAAAAAGGCAAATTAATTCTGTAATTATATTACCAGTGAACTAACATGGCCATTACATGTGTTGATATAAAAGGATAATTCAGTACCTATAAAGACAGTTTAACCTTTAACAAAACTGATAAAACTATCTTCAGTATCTTGATATAGGTGCCACTTAAATCTACAAAACCCTACTCAAGTAGGATATCAGGTTTTTTTCCTCACACTCCTGTCTAGATTTCTGCAACTATCCACAGCCCACAATTGAATCATATGACACAATGAAGGCCTCCAAGACGTCAAGTCTGCCAGATTCTGAAGGTGTGTGATGACTTTACATTAGGTTCTTTATTGTGCTGGCAAAAGAACACTCTGTGTGCTGATAGAACCAACATCATTACTACACACAAAAAGTTTTTCATTACAATACAGAAAAAATGTAGTCAGGCATTAACTACTGAGGCTCTTTCCATCCCTCAGCCACCCCCAAAAGTGCAGATCCTCAAATTCTCTTAGAAAACTCCTTTCAAGGGACTGCTTTTCAGGAATAGCACCAACCCATGCCAAAATACTATCCGAATAATATACCTTGGTCATAATGGAATGGCTAAGATAAAAACCTATTTTAAAAAGCATAAAACATTTGAAAACATAATAATCACCCATCAATTTCATGAGGCAACATCTATCAATGTTTGTAATTTAAAGGCATTAGACTTCCACTTTTCTCACCAACAGGAGAACACTAAAAGTTATTTGTTACAGAAATACTGAGAATTTTATGTGAAGTATAAAGTTACTGAAGAAAGAGGGACTGGATAAAAACTATGACCTTCACTACTATGAATAAAAGCCTAGGAACAAAAAAAAGTAGATTCCAATAGCTGCAACTATGATGCTTCACCTATTGTATTCAAATGAAAGCAACAGGATACAAAAATAATTTTTATTTGCCATGATGCACAAAACATTTTTAAAATCAGATTATTTAAATAATTATCATCTGCAAATATAATTAATTCATCGTATTATATAACAGGCATAAGGGTTAACTTCTAAGGAAAGCATTTAACTAGTTCAAGCAACCTTGGAAACTCTTAGTAGAAAAAATATTTAAGTTGCAACTGGAGTTGTTACATTTGTCAGTCCAGATACAGTTTCTGGAACATTGCTCTGTAAACTTTCACTGCACAGCCATACTTATATTCCAGACAACACCAACAGAGATAGTACTATCCATAAAATCAGTTACTTCACTTCTCCAAACAACAAATAACAGACACCATGAAAAAACAACCTAGAAGTTCACTTAAGAAAACCTTTTTGTTTTTTTCACTTATCTGCATACCCTGACAACGGTTTTCAGAAAGAGACACAATACTGAAAACATCCTGTAGGTCTCATCTTCCAGAAGAGACCTTATTCACCAGCTTACTCAGCTTTCATTCTTCCTGCTCAGTTTCTTACAACCGCACTTTCCTTGCCTATACATGAGGTACCGCAAATTCTTAGGTAACTGACATCATTTCCAAAGACAAATCACCTAGATGGCCGGACAAAGCTGATTAAAAAGATACAGTACATCCATAGCAGCTTCATTTGAATGCGTGGGAGGAACTGACAGTGGTGCCAGCACATTTATGTAATGTGGTCACTGCAGATGTTCAAACGCTTTGAGTTGTCAGCTGGATTTGGAGATATAAATCACAAAGCAGACTGGCAATTTAAAGAAGAACCCTCCAGGTGGTGTTGTGCGGATTTTGACATGGCGAAACATCTCGAAAAACATGCTGGGATATCTACCATATAGAACAGGTTTTAAAAACCTCAATGACACATTCCACCGTGGGCTAATTAGAATTAATTTGTGCCCCATGGCCTCAAGAGCTGCTCTTGGAATACTTAAAACTCCTTAATCATCTTTAAGAAGGCACCTTTTTGCCATAATTCGGTCTATGATTGTAGGACAATTTAAAGTAGCAAACCTGAAAATTCTAAATTCCAAAATTTCTTAATTCTAAAACTTGTTAATCCACATATAACGTTTTTAAATGCATTTATTCCTTTTTGAAGTGTGTCCCTGACAGAGAATGAATTAAATAACCTTGTCTGTCCCTTTACTACTGCCAACAGAAACCAGAGGGCTGCATTTGGGCCACCTTTTGTACCCTTAAAATGAATCAAAGGACAAGAGCAAAGAATGCATAGTTCTTAAACACCACTATACAGGAACTCCTATCTCAAATATGTGAAACATCTACCCGTGAACATCCTCTTCCCCTCCATTTTTTTTTCCTTTTAAATTACACATTCAGCTATGCCTTTTGCCTGTCTTTCCTACTAGTTTTACACATTCAGGTTTTTTTCTCCTTCGCACTGCTGTTAAAATGTTTTACACCTCTGTGTTTTTAATATCAAAAAGTATAGCTCCCACTTCTAAATACCACATGTTTTCTTGATGAATTCTACTTGAAGTTGTAAGGTTAAAAAAAAGACAAACCAGCATTCTTAAACAAAAAAGCAGGAGACGCTAACTTTATGTGCTGCATTTTTTGAGTATGAAGGACAAATCATTGGAGTTTTCACACAGTAGAATGAAAACTCAGCATTACCAAGCACAGACCTCACGTATCTGTCCTGCTTGAGAACCTTAAAATCAAGCAGCTTGGCAGTCCTTTCCTCAAAATGCTTACTAATAAGTCAAATAATAAGCTGATACTTAAATACTTGAAATATACTCAGGAAGGTGAACAATCATGAAAGATAAATGCAGGTGCTTCTCATGCCAACAATATTTTAATGTCTATGCAACACTAAGAAAACATTTTATTTTAAAACCAGAGATGGTTGCTAGTCTAAAGCAGAAGACATCATGTTGCTCTCCATAGCAAAAAACATTCCCAGTAATCAGAATAACCCATGATTGCTGCTGGAGGCTTAAATAAGTCTTGGAGATACAGCATAAAAAAGCCATCATCAAAGACATGTCCTTATCTAACTGAGCAATTTTTCACAAATAAGCATAAACACATTAATTTCATCCAGTGAAAAAGCAATACACTGCAGTTAGAAGTGAAAGCAACACCAAAGAGGCCAGCACCAATGCCTACTGCAGTATCTGCACCAGAAATCCTGTGTTACTGGTTCTGGGCCCCCGTTTGCATGATCAGACCCAAAGTATTTGCCTTCATTTCCAACCCTCTTCCATCTCAAACAGCAGCATCAAGAATTACAGACTAACCAGACCCTTCTTCCCTAAGCATGGATCCCTCCTCCCCTCAAAAGTATAGGAGCAGAACTGTCATTTTCTATGGTAGACAAAAGAGCCTACAGGAGAGCCATTAACACTTGGAAAGGGAATTTATGAAAGAGGAAAGATTCCAAAAACAGCTAAGTGAAAGGATGCACTTCTGTGTGTCTGCGTAGCTGAGGTGGGAACTGAGATGCTGAAGGAGATGGACACTTCAGCAGTGCCTTTCAATCAGATCACACAGAACACAAGAAGTCACTGCTGTAAGGGCAGAGAAGACTAAGTCCCTTATCTCACCTACAGACCTTGTACAATTTCTCAGCCCCAGAGCAGAGTTTTAACAGTATTTTGACTTCTAATTTTATTGCACCATTGTTTTTCATAACAATACTCAGAAAGATTTAAAATGCAGACAACCCATGCACATTTCAGCCAAGTAAGTGTAACTAGCTAGTTCAGAAATGAAAACTGGAAAAAAAAGTGTTTAGATACTTAAGGTTTAGATTTGCACGCTAGAAAACTAAAGAACATAATCACTTCACTAATTATCTTTTTTAACTACAAAACCATTTCATCTGCCTTGCAAACTGCAAATCTCCCATTTTTGTTGAACCCAAACATTATATTCTTGAATGCACCAATGATTTTTCACCAATATGTTTCATTTTCCTGAAACAGAAAATGTAGGACCATGGACTGACAAAACAGTGAAAACATGGAGGATGCCTGGGATTGAATATAAAAAAAGAAGGTACTGAAAAAGTACTGCAGTGACACGATATAATATTAATTCCCTTTTGGCATATAACCAAGCTTTGCCAGGTCAAGGATGAAACTTGACTTCGAATTATTTCAGTTTGTTACGGGTCTAAGTAACCCATATCAGAAGCTTCCTCCGGATATCATCGCCCTGGTGCTTTTACCAAACCCTTTACAATTGCTAAACTGTGGACTAAGGACAAAATCACATTTTCACAGTCTCCCTTCATAAGCTATTTCAGGCCTGTACTCTCTACTGGTTGACTTTGATGTTGAGACAGCAGTCAAAGGAAGAGTATGGTTTCAGAAAAAAATACAGAAACTAGAAACTGTAAACAGTCTCCATCTTAACCTTCAGTAGAATGAAGCCCATTTCCAAAACCAGAATTCTCTCTCTTTCCCTGTGCCCTTGTTTTTTCAAGTAATTTCAACCCCAAGTAAAAACTACCTCTCCTCCCAAATTACTAAGCACTTTAACAACCACACTCTGAAAGACACTGTCACGCCATAGTTAGAGCACAGTTCTCACACCTGCACCCACCCAAAGTCAGCCCGCCATCCAAAAGCAGGACTGCTAAAGCTGATGCTGAATTATGTGCCAGGCACACCTCAAATGTGGCCCCTTTATCCCAGCTGCATGCAGGCAGCAGTCCTGGATCTGCTGGAATTTGAGACAAGGCAGTAGCACAGGAGGCCCAAACGGGCGGCACAGATAATAACAGCACCTATGAGACAATACCATGGACCAGACACATGTGAAGCAGTTCACATCCTTGTGAGGCCCCAAGAAAAGCTTCAAAGACCTCTGGAACAGAAGAGTAAAATCTGTCACACTGCTCTGAAAGTGCTAGAGGCTAATATATAGTTTCAACAAAGACGAGAAAATTGATACAGAGGCACGGAAGAAGCACTTGAGAAGCAAGCTCAATGTTGGAAACTGTAACTCAGCAACTATTGCCTCACGGGAGGCCCCTCCATATTGTGTAGGCACTGCCATTCTCTGCAGCACAATCTCTTTTTCACTCCCTGCAGAGAATTAGCAGCACAGGCCATACCCACCTGCAAAGAATACCGGGTCACAAGAAGCGGGGATGAAAGCATACACCACCACTACATGACAACACAGATACACACTCCTAGGTGTCCATGCAAGAGTTAAAAGCTCACAGCTTTCTCTTCCTGACAAGAGCCACTTCCTCCTGTTTCCCAAAGCACTGATCAGTGGAAGCCCTAAAGAGCAGAGATCTGCTTAAAACCTTATCACGTATTACTCTAACAAATAATCTAAACTTTCACAATAGATCCATTTTCTTTATTTATCAAACGTTTTCATTGGCACTTTTAGAGTGAAGTGAAGCACAAGGCTTCATAAAGACACCTAAGACTTTCATGGAAGGTTTTTGAGAGGCTTTATCTGGGCATAAGCCACCATGTAGGAATGTGAAGAAAGCAATGCTACAAAGCAGGCAGCAGCAGAGGTGAGAAAATACAACAGATGAAACAAATGTGGATCAATGTGTGCATTCAACAAAACCACACTGTTTTTACAACAATCTCATGAAATGCAGGGGTAATGATTCTGCTATCATCTGCTATCACACACATCACACAATTATCTGATCTTCACCTTCTCCCAAGGGGAACAAATCCCAAAAGGCACTGGTGGCACATCTCTCATACTGCCTTTTGTCAGTCCTCCGTCTTTGCTCTCACAAGTACTACAACGGAGATTTCAGGCATGACCTTTATGTGGTCTCTTCTATGGTAAAGATTAAGAGCTACTAAGAGAGGACAGCCATGCACATCACCTTTTCCATCCTCAAGTTTTACTTCAACTGCAGAACGATCATCTGCTACTGATCCATTCTCTTCTCAAATGCCAGCATGCATGAAATGGAAGCCAATACGTTTACTGCCGCAGTTTCTTCTCTTCTATCACGATCCAGCAAATGTATCAGCAGTACAGCCTACTTTATCTCCTGTATGTTGACAGTTCCCAGGAATGCTCTCCTGGTGCTACTCTGGGCAGACGGTATATGGCATCCCAACTTGCTCAAGGCACTACTCCTAGGCCAGGGGTTGGGTTCCACACAGGACCCTAAGGAACCGACACACAAATACCTTCACAGGACTGAATGCACTTCAGGACCTGATTCAAAATAATTCTGCCAATCAACATAATCAGCATACTGTGTGCTCTACTAAATTCAGCAGAAATGGATGGCTGAACAACTGTGCACACATGTACACAGTCAATCCAGATTTGTTTGACTTGGCAACTTAGTAACATAAAGAACAGCTATTACAGTATGACTGTCCTTGGCCTAAGACATGCTTCAGGGCAAGCTCTACTAAGTCTGAAGGAGATACCTAACAACACATAACCTGGAAACAGGAAAACCAAAAAGACTAAGAAGAATCCCAACAGTTACCTGACATCATTCTGAAGCACTCCCAACTGTAAAACTAATGTGTTATTCTAACCAAAAGCTTCTAAAACCTCACTATAAATGATAAAGGCTAGCAATGTAATAAGTAAAACTTTCTTACTTAGAAAGATCAAGTGAAAGCAACAAATATTTCCAAATGGTTATCTTTAGGATATTATTTTGTCTTGTGACTTGATGGACACAGGTAGCAAATGGTACAATGAATACTGCTTTTTTCGTTTTTCTGAATCTATGCAGCACCCACCATATCTTTATTCAGTTACCACATTTTCACATGTATTTATATATTTATTTTCATATGTATGTATTTATATATATACACACTCACTCCCACATACAAACACACACTAGCAAGCCTTTTAAGTACGCTACAGAATTCTCCAAAGACAAATGGCAGGATTGAGCCTCATGTTCACACAGACTTCATTTATAAACTGTAGCAACCATAGCTACTTTTCATTAAAAAAACGCAGAGAGGATAGACACTTTCATTTTCACATGAAAATAACCCTATATTTGTACATTATTTCTAAATCACTACTCATACAGACAAGAAAACCAAAGTCCAATAATTTTGAAATTGGATGTTTTACAGGTAAAAAAAGAATACTGATTCTTTTGACTTAATATACTTAATCAAGCATTTGATCAAAGGTTATCAATAGTCCTTTTAAAATGCTCTTTCTATCAAGTCAAGTCTATCGAATATCTGAAACACAAAGAACCATGGACTCACCATATGAGGATGAAATCACAGATTTTGAAGCTGTGTGAATAATAATACATAAAAGACACAGGGTGCACAATGCTTCCTCAGAAATACTAAATACCTGAATACAGTGTATTACTTAATTTGAATAACACCACGGAATTAATCAGCCCACTCTTGTTTGCCGAGAAAGTGAAACAATTCCACACAGTTGTCAGCTGTTCTGGACATTCCTCCAACTGCAATGGAAACAACTTGAGTCAGTTTTGCCACATACTGTGTGCAAAACACTCTGCCTGCATATCCCTGGTCCTTCCCTTGCACCAACACTCCTCAGATCCTGCAAGAAAACCAGGGAGAGAAATGAGCAGAAAATTACTGCTACAAAAATTAAAGGCTTTCTGCTGCTGCAGGTCAGCAAACCAGCTTTCCACAGGGTCAGAGGAGTGCAACTGTCAGCACTAGAGGAGGTGTAAAGATAGGTAGCTAAAAGGAATTACTGTGCAAGCAATACTGCTTACATTTAACACCACAAGCACCTTGGAACTATGACTCCAGACATTAAATAAAACTCTTACCTGAAAAAGAATTTCCATTTAAAATAATATTAGTAATAAAAACTATAGCTCCTGTCAACAATAATCATCAACCACAAAGCCTCTACAAGCACCAAGCACAGCATTACAACATTGTCAAGGCAGAATTAAAAAAACTGCCCTCCTATTTTTCATTACACATTAAACACAAAAATCATTGTAGTTAATTTTAACAATCTTAATTTCAGGAGTGTCAGAAACAAAAACCTTCTGTAACATGTATTATTACACTAAGAAAAGAGCTTAAGATGTATTTTTTAGCCTTATCGACCTTTGTCTTCACCCGCCCTAACCAGACCCTTTGCCACCTACGCTCAGCATAAGAGAAAAATTTGATATCCTGACTCACAAGTTGCTTCCAACACAATCAGATTTTTCAGTGTGTAGCTTCTTTCCCATGTTCTCATATAAATACAACAATATTAAGAATGAAGAAAAATGTCTTAAACTTCATTATCTTTCCTATTGTCTTAATTGTCTTTCCTATTTATTCAGTCAATCAAGAATAATAGCTCCTTGCCTAATCCTCTCAAATCATCTTTCCTAAAAAGCTTGTGAAAATGGATTAGCCTTGTAGTGCACAGCTGATTATTTCACTTACAGTCTGTTGTATCAAAAGGTGATAGGTGCAGAATTTTAACCATGGGTCTTTTATTAAAACAAAAAAAAAATCCCTTCAGGCCTCAAGATGGAAGGGCACGGCAAAAATAATATCATAATAATAGCGAGGAAAAGAAAAAGCACAAGGTAACCATAGCTTCAAACCCTTACGGAGATGAAGCCTTTCTCCTCCTTAAAACAGCCTGAAAGTCAATACAGATCACAAAGTACAAGCCCAACACAAAACTTCAGGAATTTAGTACCTGCAATTTGCTAGATTTGACTTCTAGTCTTCATTTATGGTAGGCTGCAAAATTCCTGCAATAATCTGAAGTGACAAAGATGTAAGGAGAAGGAATAGATGCAGAGGACAACCACTATCCTTGGAAAGGATAGGGAAAAAATTGAGGGGACAACAATTCTTTTAATAATTGGGACATTATGAGCTTCTCAAGGTTAAAAATTCGAGATTATTTTTTGTTTTTAATTCAGGCAATGAAGCTTTACCATTTCCTCTGTAAATTTGTGAGCTAAATACTATATGTTTTATCTGGACAAAAATATTATCAGTTTATTTTGTCCAAATGAAAACAAATTAGGAAAAGCTTATTAAATACATTGTTTAAGTTCAGTGGAAAATGCAGAATTTCCTACTATCACCATGCTAAAAGAATCGTAGCTCAGACTTCACAACAGAAGAAACAGAACAGTGGCAGAACTCCATAACAAATGTACAGTCTAGATCTCATAATAAACAAGAGCATCAAAAAAACCTGACCTTTACTTCCATACATAGACATTTATTATCTAGCAATTTCATACCATGTTTGCAGCTATACAAAACTACAGATTTTTCTTTGCCCAATACCAGAAAAAGCTCAATTATTGCAGCAGAAATCTAAAGTCTAAAATTCCACAGGTAATAATCAAGAAAATTTAAATATTCCAGGCTTTTTGAAACCTGGTTACAGGACTTTACCATTGCAAAAGTGAAGACAGGGTGCTACTGATAAGACACACACCCCTGCCACACATACACATTTCAGGAGATTACTGTGGCACATGACCTTTACTGGAAAGTTTAAGAAAATGGAAGTGCAAGTTCATGCCTGACTAAACATGAAACCTCCTCCTCAACATGCCATCAACTGCAGCACCAATATATAGGGTGTATTAGCTACAAACACAAAGCAAAAAATAACACAGGCCAGTGCCACTCCTGCCATGACAGCTACAGTTCCTCCACTACCAGACGATGCTATTCAAAGTAATTTTTGTAAGAGCGTTAAACTTTTTCTGATCTAGATGTATAACTGAGTCCCTCAGGAAATCACTTGCTTGCCATCATCCCAACACCATACATACCTCCATTTTTAAGACAACTAAGAACCATCACATCAGACAGAAACTTCACACAAAGTTTCTAAATCCTTTCTGTTCCAAGGCTGATCCACCTATTGAAGTCTCAAGGTTCCCATTATAACTTTTTCCCTCACAGCCTTGGAATAGGTTTCTGTATATTTTCCTTTGGGTTTTTTACCCCTTGGGATAAAATTGACCCCTTGCCCTAATGGGGGCAACAGGCTGTATTTCACATGTATTAAATATCCAGTTTTATAAGTCAGAGTAGCCTCCAGCTGTGTCTGTCATGGGGAAGAAATAGGAAAAAAATCCCTACAACTGGTAAAGGAAACAGTATCTTTCTTTCCACATATTTCATCTGGCAGAAAGGACAGGAAGAAATAGTAAAATATTCTATTAACATAGACCTTTCTTTATTATTCTCATTGCTGCATACTCTTTCTGATGCTCATGCAGGCAGAGGAGGAAGGCCTGCTGCAAATCTTGGCTCTTTCACAACTTCAGCTGCAAGCTGAGAAAAGAATTCACCCTCTACCTTGCGATGAAAAGCAGACTCCAGGAATCTCTAATTATAATTACTGTGGGAGTGTGGTCAGGAAGATAATAAATCAGATTGCCATACCAAAGGTGTACAAAGAGGGGGGAAGTGGGAGGAAAACAGGAGACAGGCTGCTGTAACAGAAGTAAAAAATTCTCAGGGTATGGAAGGGAGGAGGGCAGGGAAGGCAAGATAACAGCCACAAATTTATTTTCAGCCAGAAAGAAAACAAAATATTTGGCTACAAATTCCTTACAATACAGCCAGGATGCAAACACACAAATAAACAACTCTCCAACTAACCCCTAAATCTAGTTTCCCAGAACTGCATTTTTATAATAAGATATTTTGTCTTTGGCAGGCTGCCTTGCTGGATTACACAGGGTGCTTATTTACACTGCAGTTACTTGTTAATGACATAATCAGAACAAACTGAAGAAAACTTAAAATCTGATGAAACTCAAACTCTTTCAAGGTTTCCTGTGAGGATTCTGTGTATAACTCTGAACTAGAATTTGAGAGGTCTGTGTTCAATTCCTGGTCCCAGACACATGCTTCCTGTGAGACCCTTACATGCATGTGCATGCCCACACCATGTATTTGTACTTGCTTATATAAAAGACTTCTTTCAAGCAGAACTGAACATTTCTTTCAGCTGTGAATGCACACAAAGGATTATTTGCACTAAATGCTTTATGTAGTATGATTACCGAGATTAAGATTCAAATTTTTAGCAAGTCCATCTTCATGCCTTCATTTACAAAGAAAAGACATTCTAATAGAATACACTACATTCCTTCAATCATAAGACAAAAGAATTTGTATCTTAGGCACACAACTATATAAATTCACATGTGGAAAGTACTGATAGGTGTTAACAAAAACTTACACAGTAAAGGACAACCAAGTTACTTTGGTTTCACACTTCTGGGAATAACAACAACAACAACGACAGTAGCAGCAGCAAACCACCAAACTAATTTGAGCTGTAAAATTACTCATTATTCCCAAGCAGGTTCAGTGAATTTGTAACAAAAGTGAATACAACAGGTTTAATCCAATCCAAAAGGTGTTTCATATATGTGAGCCATAACCTGGCACAACTTGGAAATACAGTCATGAATCTGAGATCTTCAATGCAAGAACATTACTGAGTAGGTGTAGAAATCCACAATTTTAGCAGAAAACCAGTGGAAAGTTGCAGATATCGAGTGATGAGGGAAACACAGGAAAACAAGAAGTAAATGGTCACTAACATGATAGAGAACTGTTCTAACAAATCACCATTATATTACCAGCAATTTTTTCCACTGTAGGCTTTGCAGAAAACAAAAAGAACTGAAGAAATAAAGATTCAAAATGCAGATGTCCTCAGCATTGTTTTCTACATGCCAAAACTGTAGAACAGACATGTCAGAAAACTTACCTTATTTTTATGATATGTTATTAACTCGAAACTGAGCTTATTACCACATTGACTCGGAATTAACCCAGTTTGGACAGCTGCTTTTCTCAAGCAACCTAGAAAAACAAACTTACCTAGCAAATAGGGTTTTTTTTCAGGAAAGCTACTGAAACAGACATCCCACAGAAAACACTCCAAATTCCAACAAGCTGTATTTGCATGCCCTTACTACATAATTAGTTCATACAGAACATTGAATATTCATGTACTAATGCTGATTTCTTGTAAAATTGTTTTATGGCTAAAATTCAATATTTCACAACTTGGGCACATAGCTATAATCTCTCTTTTCAAATCAATCTCTTTAAAGATAGCATCTAAAAATTGAGGTTCATACAAAGCACAACACATACTATCACACAATCCGGACAAAGTAAAATTGACTTTTGGTGATTTAAGACAATCTGATTAATGGGGACTTTAAACTATTATTCTGTTTAAATCTTACATAGACAATTATAGGCCATGAAATAAGCTGCTATGACCTTTTTGCTGAATGAAAGTACCAATGTTGCTTTACACTACAACATATGAAAAAGTTAATTGGTCATAAAACTCAGGGCATTTTAAAAATGAACTGCCACATAAAACTACTGTAGTACATGAAAGCCTCAATCAGAACTTGTCTGTGCTGTGCGTAGAGTCAGCGTCAGTCTCTCCCTCTCATATGAATAGATGCAATCTCAGCAACCAGACACAATAAATACAAGATGAAGGGAATGGCAAGCATAGCAGCAACACAGAATTAATTCCAGAGGCTAGGAATCACAACATGAAAATTATTTCATTATTTTAACTCGTTAATTATTCATGCAGTAGAGATACAGGAAATGGCAGGAGAAATCTAATGAAAGAGCCAGCAATTGAGAAGCACTGATGAAGAGGATTAGAAAGGTATAGAAGAAAAGTTATGAAAAATGGTGGATCAGAAAAGAAAGGGGCTTAGGGCAAGGTTTTGCATTAAATAGTAGGCATTCCTTCTGCTTCTCCACTCCTCGTTACTCCTGGTCTAGCACTGCAGTGTGGTGCCTCCTCCTTACTAACAGTCACAATCATTTATGAAACTGTACTATGAGTCAGCCAAGGCTGAAAAATAACCTGATCAAAAAAAAAAAAAAAAAAAAAAAAAAAAAAGAAAAAAGAAGTTAACACAACTAAGAGGAAGACGCAGGAGCAGAAATGAGCAGCTGCAAGAAAAAATAGGTCATGCCAACACTTCTCTCAGCAAAAAGGTGCAACCATGAGATTAAAGACCAATGTCTATGTCCAGATCACATAAATAAACCTCCCAACAGCATCTTGTAACTTACCATGCTACATGCAGAGCAAAATATGCTTGGATCACGTCAGGTGACAGTGACAACAAGAAATACACAGCAAAAGGTGGCCTAAGCACTTTGCTAATATTGGGAAAGAGGAAGTATACACCTTTCACTGAAGAATCAACCAATGCAGTAGATTTCCAGTTGCTCTTAGCGACTTCTTCCCCCGTTTCATCCCCCAAGTCAAATCTAGGATTCCATGTGCATGATCTACAGTCAGTTCAGATGTATATCCCATGAGAGTCACCAAGTATAACACTATATTGCTTAAATGCATGAAATGAAGATGCAATGAAGAAGGATCATGAACGGGATTATCAAATACCAGGTAGCAGGACAAGGTCATGCCTGGTACACAGTAGTACTTGGTACTCCAGGTGGAGACGGTGCCTACATTTCTGAGATTCAAATGGAGTCTTCTATTATTTGATCCATTCCCTCTTCATGCAGTTTCATCATTAGGAGATATCTTTCTTTATCATCATCAATTTCAATCATTTAAAGACACAAAGACTAAAGCTAGATCTTTACTTCTATTCAGACACTGCTACTAGATACCACTGATGCCATTTTTGGAGGAACTGAAGAGACTGCAGAACCAGTTACAAAGTAGAGGGATGGAAATGAGTTAAAAATAGCAGGTTAGGCCAAAGTTTTCTTACTCATTTGTGATATGTTTATGTCAATTCAATATGGGGTGAGGGGGAGTGCAACACAGGACAATCTAAAAGTAGCTTGCAGCTACGTTTGTGAAGTGGTTTTCATTATAAACCCTTATTCATAAAAATGCAGACTAAGAATTTTCACACTAAGTACAGTTCTAGAAACTTTTTTACTACTGTTAACAACACAACTTAAAAGCTAGATGAGGCAGTAAATTAAAAATTGTTCTCTGAAAGCTCAGCTTTAATTTGAAAAACGTAATTTTGTAATATTTGGAATGAACACCATGAATGTATCATCCAAAGTACTAGTTAGCATCCACCTGATCTCACAGTGAACCTAAATTCAAACCTCATCAACGTGAAATGTCCTGGTCATTTCAACACTTACACATTCAAATGCCCTTAAAAATAGCTTTTAACACTAGCATTTAAAATTATTTCATATTTACAGACAATTATTAACTCAAACATTTGTATAAACCCATACAACAGCAGCTTTTCACCTGACTGGACTTGAACAATAAATATCACAAGTAACCTTCAGATGTCACCTTTATTACTTTTGTTGTAAAAACTTCAAAATTAATGAAAATGAAGACTATAGGGAAATAATTCATACATGAAGAAAACTACAAGGAAAAATGAATATGCCTTTCTCTACATTTATTTGGTATAGTAAAAGGTGCAAATCACCACAAGGAAGACTTAATTTCAGTATTAAGAAAGAACTCTCTTATGACAAGAACAGTTAAGCACTATTAAGAACAGCTGACTGGTGAGATTGTGTAATTTCTATTACTTAAGGCTTTTATGAATTTCAAAAGCCTAGTGGTACCATCTTTTCCTTTAAATTGGTTCTGACAAACTTCACTAAGCCTACTTTATTCAAAGTGATGGCAGGAAGCTACCAAGCTTCCTGCTTGTGTTAGTTTTCTGCTGTTTTAGTGAACCGAATGAGCAAACACCTGACAAGCATCAGAGATGGCATAGAGGAAGCAGTAACAACACATGCCCAGTGTCAGGGCTCTTAACCTTCAGCAATAATGAGTTATGTCAACTCACCTCATCTCATAAGACTGTATCTTAAAAAACAGCTTAAGCAAACAGATTAGACAAACATCTGCCAGTAACACTGTAAGTACAATTTATCTTTCCTGGGGCTGAGAGGACTAGACCAGAATTCTCTAGGTCATTTCCAGCACCGTTTTATTTAAGCTTTAAAAAAGCAACATACAGCAACATACATTTTGAACCCATGTAGCGAAACTTTTAATATATTAAGTAAAATTTCTGCTTTGTTAGAGATAAATATTTGCCTGCTTAGGACTGTCACAATTAAATGGTACATGTAATGTAATGTGCATTTATCTCCTGTATGTTTCCTATGTAAAATACCTTCTTGCTGGAAGGATAAGCCTAAAACATCTTATGACTCAATCATGTCACTTTTAATCTCTAAGTGGGAATGTAATTTTCAAGACCTTACATTTTTCAAGAAAATCTGCAAAATGCATACTAGTTGTAAAATGCTGGCTGTACATACCAGTTCCTTGGGTACACATCTCCAGGTTTGCTCCTATTGCTCAAAGGTAGCTGGAGCAGAAGACTGAAAATGACAAACTGATAAGGGTTCAGCTCTCTTTGAACAGGAATGAAACTGGAATACTCCGAGTCTGACAAGAGACTTGTAAGGTGAAGTTAAATTCGGGAGTTACAAAGAATCACTAATCCCTCTGGTGATGCTTCTTAGTCCATCATTTACACCAACCTGTGACTGCAGGTCTGGTAGACCTATTCACATCCTATTGTTTGCAGGAGACTTCAGGGAAAGGGGGAAAAAAAAGGTAAACTTGTACTCTAATCAGATGTCTGATAACAGTAAAGGCTTCCTCACTTAAATCTCCTAATTCCTTTTTATTAATGCGTAAACTTAGTTACTTGGTTTATGCAGACAGAATACTACTTGGTCAAGCACACATAGTTTCCCTTTTTTACAAGTTATTCAAGCATCTCGTCCTGGAACTCACTAATATACCTGCAGCATATTGGTCAAAAAATAAGGAATCCATTGAGAAGCTTTAAAGTTGGGGAAAAAAACCAAACCACTTTAAATGTCAATACCATATTTAATTTGGTAAGCTTGTATACATTTCATCCATCACCTGTTCTGGAGACCATACAAAAAGGAACACAATACATCATCTTGACAATTCTGCCTATTCCTTTTCAGAAAACTACGAATGCTTCAAACAAGGAAGACTCTTCTCTTATCTGCACAGAACAAAGCGTGCTATATTAGGTTGGACTTTCAAGACGACTTATACATATGGAAAAGTCACCACCACCAAGTACAGCTCAGAACAAGCAGTACAAATGGAAAAGATCCTAACTGGATTCGCTACATGGAAAATTAATTTGCCATAAAACCAAATAATTTTATCAATTATTACATTTATACTCAGAGAAGGAAGCATTGTCAACATGTGTTCATCTTCATTTGCTTGCTAATAATTATTCCCATATCCATTCAAATTCCTGGTCATTAACACAGTATTTTGTTGATTTTCCCTGTTCAAACATACATGTGCCTAATGCTCACACACACACAGAGCTTCACTGCTACCAAACAGGGGACAAAGCCAAAAGCTACTGGCAGCTCTATACTTGCTACACAGACGTATGTGTAGCACAGCAAGTCATGAAAAAACAGTAGAATAACTTCATACGGTACATCAAAAATGTACAGAACAAAAAATTACCATTACACATGCAAAGACAACATCTTCTGTAAGGACAACATACTTCACAGCACTTAAACAGATCTTTCAATCTCGATATAGGAAATCCCTCGAAGCCAAAACGGGATAACTCCCCACCAAAACATATGCTTTCCACCATAATTCCAGATTTTCTCCAGAGACTTCCGCCAGAATATAATTTTATCACTGGGTGCTGGGAAACCATACTAACGCACATCCAGAAATTTAGGGCAGTGTTCACAAGAAAAACCTCCCTTTTGTCCTGATAATGACCTTTTTCACAGTATTTCCAACACGATCAGATGAAACAAAATACAGTACAGTTCACATTGTGACTGATGTAATATGGGCTGGAAACAATACCGTGGAAACGAAAAAGCCAAGGATCTTTGTCTCCTTCTAGACAGATTGCCAAGTCTCAATAGTTGGAGGGAGAAAAAGCAAAGCATCCCAAATAAAACACTGCAGTGCATGTTCACCATTTCACTAAAGTCGCTGCAGCTTTTGGCAACCCCATAGGAAATTTGCACCCTTCAAAGAAAGCCCAAGCTGAAAAAAGAGCTAAAAAACGGCCTAGCTTCAAAATTACAGGAGAAACAACTCACTGGCTGTGGAAATAAACCCCAAGGAGTTCACCGCTCACATCGCAAGCGATGCTAAATAGATAACCTCAGCAATAACTAGTCATAAAAATATTAAATGCTGTATTTTCTCGCCACCGCCGCCGGTATTCGGGGGCAGGCGGGCAAGGGCGGCGGGCCCGGCGGCAGTGCCTACCTGCGAGAGCTGCCGGGGGTTGGGGCAGCCGAAGAGCGCGGAGCTGGAGCTGAAGCTGATGGCCCCTCTGCGGCTGAGGACGTGCTGCGGCACCGGCCTGTCCAGCGGCAGCACGGGCAGCTGGTAACATACTTCCATTGACGAAGCCTCCGTGCGCCGGCCCGCCGCGGGGCAGCG
>VXAZ01009666.1:23437-110666 GCA_013399875.1 Gymnorhina tibicen
CCGCCGCCGCTCCCTCCCTCAGGCGCGCTGCCGCCGGCGGGAGCCGCTGTCAGCCCCGCTGCCCGGCGCCGCGCATGGAGGGCCGGGGGCCGCGCTGGGGGAGACACGCGCCGCGCTCGCCCCTATTGTCCGGCACAGCCGGGAGCGGGAGGAGGAGGAGGAGGCGCCGCTCTGCCGAGGGGAAGGGGCCGGGCCGTCGGAGAGGGGACCGGGGGAAGAGGGGGAGGAGGAGAAGGAGGAGGAGGAGAACGGAGAGAAGGAGGAGGAGGAGGGATGGCGCCTCCGCCCCGCCCGCGCGCGGCGGCCCGGCTGGAGGAGCAGGCACGAGCCCGGCGGACCGTGCGTGGGTCGCGCGGCTGGCGACACGCGCAGAGCGGCGTCATCACGTCACCGCTGCCCACACTCTCCCCGTCCGCGCGCATCAGGCAGGGGCGGCTCGGCGGGCGCCGCACGCCGCGCGCATGCGCTCTGCCCCCTCCCCCTCGCGCCTTCGCAGGGGCCGGGGGCGGCACCCCCCTCCTTCCCTCCCTCCGCTCCCCTCAGAGTCACAAAATCACGGAACAGA
This sequence comes from Gymnorhina tibicen, assembly GCA_013399875.1. NCBI lineage: Eukaryota > Metazoa > Chordata > Aves > Passeriformes > Artamidae > Gymnorhina > Gymnorhina tibicen. The sequence continues at coordinate 24,003 of VXAZ01009666.1, forward strand.
TTAGGCTGGGAAAGGCTTGATAGACTAGCGGGTACAACCTGTGACACACCACCATGTCAACTAGATCATGGCACACCACCATGTCAACTAGACCATGTCCAGGCTTTCCTTAAACACTTCCAAGGACGGTGACTTCACCACCTCCCTGATCAGCCCATTCCAGTATCTAGTCACCCTTTCTGTGAAGAAATTCTTTCCAGTGTCCAACCTGAACCTCCTCTGGTGCAGCTTAAGACTCTGTACTCTCATCCTGTCGCTGGTTGTCTGGGAGCTCCTTTGAGGGAGCTGTAGAGAGCTATAATGTCACCCCTGAGCCTCCTTTTCTCCCAGGGGACTAAACACCCCTAGCTCCCTCAGCTGCTTCTCGTAAGATTTGTGCTCCAGACTCTTCAGCCACTCCATTGCTCTTCTCTGGACTTGCTCCAGCACCTCAATGTCCTTCCTGAATTGAAGGTCCCAAAACTGGACACAGTACCTGAGGCGCAGCACTGCTTGGGTGAGACCCGAGGGGTCCTGGAACCCCCAGGCCAGAAAGGTGGTAAGTGGGGGTTTGACTCAGTACTCCTGTGTCTTAAGATGCCATCCCTGAGGAAATGGCATGATGTTGTGTCAGAAGAGGTTTAGGTCAGAGACTGGGAAAAGGTTCTTCACCCAGAGGGTGGTGGGGCACTGGAACAGGCTCCCCAGAGAAGTGGTCACAGCACCAGCCTGACAGAGTTCAAGAAGTGTTTCGACAACACTCTCAGCCACGTGGTGATTCTTGGGGATGGTCCTGCACAGGGACAGGCGTTGGACTATGATGATCCCTTCCAACTCAGGATATTCTGTGATTCTCTGTCCATCAGCCCTCAGTTCCCTATACCCCTTTCCCCCTCCCACCCCCATCCCTGTCCCCACAGGCCGTGCCCTTACATTGGGGGAGTGGCACTGAGGGGGCTGTGGTGTCACCAGGGCCAGATGCGGTTTCTCTGGCTGCTCCTGTGGGAGGCTGGGCACCGGTCAGTACAGCCTGGTCTTGAACACCCAACTTGGGCAGCTGCTTGCAAATCAAACACAGAAAGATAGTTTTGTTTCGAAATGCATTATCCATCAAATGCAATACACTGGGGAGTTTGTATTTGCATTTGAACCCTTGTGGTTCATTTTTAGAGTGTGGAGAGGTGGGATTTTTTGCAAGACAGAGAGGTAAAACCATTTAATTTTTGTTAAGGTAAAAAATTAGGTTCTTGCAAACCACACAATTCCAGGAATTGAACTTTAAGGGAGAAAAGGAATAATTCATGACGTGATCTAGTAGTCCGTAGCTATGTACATCACATTAGCTGGGATACTTAGAAATAAACTTTGCTTTTTTAATTTTTTTTTTTTTAGGACTAAGCCTCCCTTTGTCTCTCTGCAACTGCTTTTTTTTTTTCCCCATCCTTTCATCTCTTTTATTTCTCTATCATACAAAATTCCTAAATATAGTGTGATAGGTAAGGGAACGTTTCTGTTCTTTGAATAATATATGAAGTGCCTGTACCCACTTAAAAATCAGATTTTGCAAAATGATTCATGTGATTTAATTTTGCATAATACATTGTTCTTCTAAGTGCTTGCTTACTGGCAGAAAGGTTTAGATTTCACATGATAGTGGTTATTTATAGGCAATGACACAGCTTTGGAGGAACCCATTTGGAAAGAATAGGTGGTTTGTATGGAGGATTTTCATCTGTTTGAACTAGTTCTAGAAGCAAGAAGTTTTATAGATGTGGACTGATAGCCATTTCACCCTGAGCTGTGAAGTTAACAAATGCACCTCGTTCTTTTTCAGAACTGTAATCCCACCTTGTCTCATGGATGGCCAGAAGAACATAGGAACACATGAGGAGGACACTGGACCAACTGCTGTGTCTTAAGAGGTGTCTTCAGCTGTTTTTTCCCCTTTTTTTAAAAAATAAAAATCTCACAAGTATTCATTCATTCTCAGTATGATTTTATAATGTATGCGTGCAATAATTCAAGATATAATAAGCACATGGTAGTTCAAAGTAAAATAACGTACTCAGCCTTTTTTTCCCAGTAATTAAGACATGTCAGGTTTTCTTCTGCATTCTTTGACAGTTTACTCATATTTGGCCTGCTTACATTAAATCAGCAGTGCATTTGAGTTACTGATAGAACTCCACCAGCTTCACTGGTGTCAGGATTTCCCTTTCCCAATAGTTTTTCAAAATTACTTTTGGTTCTTTTCTACTAATAACGAATTTGTGTTCCATTCTCAGGTAGGATGGATTTTTGTTCTAGTCAATCTAAAATTCAATTCATCAAAAATATGTCATTTTTTAAGGGGGAAAAAAAGCATATTCTTACTTTCACAATATAAATAGTGTAAATGTCAATCCTATATGATCAAACTATAAGTGTGTTTTAAGGTTCCTACCAGCTCTGCGTACTTTCCATCTGATTAGCTGAAAATAGTTCTTTAAGGGCACTTTAATTTTCAGTCTGAGACAGTATAGCCCTGAATAACATAACCAGTGTTGTCCCTCAGATTATCTTTGATCTCTAATTAATGTTACATAAACACCTTTCAGGAAACTGAAATACATTCTTATGAAGTTAGCATAGATTTCCCAGGCAGTGACTGCTTCCGTAAGTGTGCTGTTCTCAGGACACAAATTGCTATTTTTTTAATAAATACAGAAGTTATTAGTATTAGCCCAATGTTGATTTCTTGAGTGAATTTACAAGGAAGACTCTTAGAATGGTTTGGATTGGAAGGGACCCTAAATATCATCTAGTTCCAACCCCCAATCTTACCTCAGAGTCACAGACAAAGCCTTAAAATTATGGGGCAAGTCACATATTTTCAGCCTAAATACATTTGTTGCACAAAGAATGCATATTCTGTGACTTATATCCTGCCAATTCTGTGTGCTATCTTCACTTGCCACATGCTAAGAGCTTGTAGAAAAGGAAAGAGGGTTTTATTGATTTTTGTCATAGAGGTATAACAACACCAAAGTGTTTATTCACAGCATTTTCTTTGAATTAAATTTCAACCATGGAGTTCTTTGAGTACCACGGTGCTGTGTGTCTTAAATGCATCATATGATATCATGTGGTGCCATAGTTCAGCCGTATAAGCCCTGTGTCTTGTGGATTCTTTATCAAGGCAGATACAGCTATTAATTAGAATATTCAAAATTAGGGAGTGTTAATAATGTTTCAATGTTTCTTTTCACATTTGCATTTAATGTCTTTTACACATCATTGTTATTTTCAGGGTGCTGTCTAGCAAGGAGGAAGCATTACTGATGGCCAGATTTATCACAAAGAATAGCACTCATGAAACTGGAGAGATGGAAGATCACAAAATCGGAGCTAGTTTAGTTTCCTGGTTACTGTGAAAAGAAGATGAAATCACACAGGTACTCCACCAAGACCTTCTGCTGGATTAACTGCGTGGCACAGAGTGCCACTCTGGGGCACAGCCAGCTAACACTGGCAGAACTGAACAGTCTGAACAGGAGAGGATGCTTTTCCCATGTTCTCTGTATGAAATGGAAAAGAAAGATCCTCAAAGGCATAACATGCTTGTACTTTGAAAACACCCTGAGAATATAACAAATATTTATTTGTACAGGTACATGATCAAAACAAGCACAAGAGGCTTTAGTTTTTCTCCTTACCTGAAGAAGTTATGTGGTATAAAAATCAGGGTTATTTCTGTAGACGAGTAAAAAGTCTCTTCATTTGTTACATCCCCAGTAATTGCATTTTTAGACATTGTTTTTGGTATTTCTTTGGCACATAACCACATAGTCCTTTTTTTTCTACCCAGAGTTATTGTCTGAGTGAATACTGTATACTTCCATAGGAATTTCAGATATCTGGCAGGTCAGTTGAAATGTACTTCTCTCCCTATGTGGTGTGTCCCTTCCCTCTGCCTTGCCCTGGGTCTGTGTTGGACTTGTTTGAATTGTTGTGGCAGTACAACATTCTTGTCTCCTCTTTGGTTTGACATCCCCTGCACCCTGGATATTTTCTGCAGAACTTTGCATCATCCCCTCAGTTTGTTCATCCTTCCTGAGTGAGATAATTTGCACTTGCCTTCACCTGAATGTATTGTGATTTCCTCAACCCATTTTTTTGGTTGGTCAAGACAGAATACTAGTCCTGTCCTTCAATATACTTCCAGACTTTCCTGGCTCTCTGTCAGCTGCCATTTTAATAAGCATGCTCTCAAAACAGCTCAGCAGTAAAAATTCCATGAATGAGTTAGTCTAAGACCGGGAAGAGATCTGAAGAATGGTATTTAGTATGTCCTGTCAACTCATGCTAACTCCTCTGGGAATGGTTTACAGTCATTTTTTGCACCCATATTGCAGTAGCTTTATCTTTTCTATGGCCCAGGTTCATCTTTCCTAACTTTAGAGGTTTAACCTGGAGAGCAGTTGCCTAAGGCTAATTTCATAGTCAATAATTAAGGGAAAGACAGCAGGCCCTTCAAGTTGTTCTTTGAAGTTGCCTTTCTCCTCACTGAAAGGAAGGAACACGGTGTAACCTTTCTCCTAATTTAAGTGTGCTTCAATTTGTGTCTGTTAAGTCAATCAGATGAAGTAGGATATGTGATGGTGTTTATGGCAGTGTCAGGGTGGGCCGTGAAGAAGGACGGTGTCAGCAAAGACAAGCTAAGTCACGTGTGACGTGTTCCCATTAGCTACAGGTTTTGTCACTCTGCTGGAGAGGCAGATAAAGTCGGTTTGACTTGTCTGGGCAGACTGCTTGTTTGCTTTTGCTTCAGTTTCTGGTATTTTGAATATTATATTGAAAACTGTTTAGAATACTTTCAATATTTGTAATAACTTGAGTTTCACTAAGCTGACAGTGGCTAATAGACATGTACCAATGTACACCAAAATCAGCAAGCTGGAGCAGAAAGTTAAAGAGTGATTCCAGAGCACTTCAAGTTTTAATTTGCTTCCAGCCCTAAGAATCATTCTCTGTGCTTAATTTAAGACTGGAGTTTTACTGACAAGTTATAGCCTCCAGGAACAGGGCTGGCTGTGGAAATAGGCTAACAAAAGTCAGTTCTAAACACAGCTACAGACTGTCATAAGTTTAATATGGGTTCAAAGCCAGCTTTTTCTAACTCCACCGAAGATATTATTGGGCGTAATTCTTTCTAAATGCACTTCTAAAAAGCTTTAGCTAGAGTGCACACAGCTTAACTGATCTCAGCCACTGAAGTTCTGGTTTTTCAGTGATTATGGTTACCTGGACAAAAATCCTCACACTACAGTTAAAATGACTAAGGGCGTTGGTGTCAGCATAAGCCTGTGGAGAAAGCTTCTCTTTGTGTCATTTTTACATGAATAATAACAGCTGATGTGCAGAATATTTTTAATATCAGAGTGGGAGGATATGAGAACCCCAGGTGCAGTTTCCAAGGTGCAGCTTACAAGTTTAATGGTGTTATTAGAAGCTGAAAATTCACAGCTTTTTATGTTGGTAATGGAGGTGGGTTTGGACCCCTATGAACAGATGTAACAAATTCATTGCACATTTACCAGCTGAATCATTTCTTAGCATGCCATTCAGTGTACAGTACCCAGTAGCCTCCATGATAAACTGCAGAGCATCAATCACCTATTCCATCTTTAGAAAATATAGTGGTTTATTTTGATTTGGTTTGGTAGCTTTTTTTTTATGTTTTATATGCTGCCCCAATACCTCATTAAAACTGCACATCCTTTCCAGATTTCTTTACGTGAAGGTGTAATTTTTAGCACAGTCTTTGCAAGGATTTTCTAAAGCAATTTTGACTTTTATTTTTTTTTAAATTTCTCCATAATTAGGGATTAGAGTTAGGTTTGGATTTGGAAGTCATATTTAGGTTCAAAAGATTCCTGATGTTACATCTGATCCTTTACTGACTTATTGATATACACTCAAGATGTCTTGTAATATTAAAACTGAGACTCTCAAATACTGACAGAAAGTTGCTGCTTACCAACTAGGCTGAAGCAACAGTGTTTTATTAATCTCACTGTGTTGTGTTATCAAAAATCAAAGGAAAGCACTTTGCTGTTTAAAGGTCAAAAATTAGACCTTTCTTGGGGTCCTGCCTTCTTCCAGAGCAGAAGGGGCTTTCCACTGAATTAATTCTGCAGAAGGTACTGTAGTGAAATGAGCCCACAGGAGAAGCAGCTAATGTAATTCCTATTTAAAAAACAAATAAATTAGGCATGAGCTTTAACTAGTCCTCATTTTTATAAGACCAGTGCTGGCAATAACACTAGAATTTCTTCAGACAAAGAACATTTTAATTTATGTCTGGTTATATTAAAGATGAGCACACTCCCTTGTTGCAGAAGCTTATTTGTATGAAAATGTAGACTAGTTGCTTTTTTTATATATGCTAAAATTAATGAAAAATTTCTAGCAACAAAAGGACACTTTCCAGCAGTCTCCCTTTGGTGTATGAAGCAAATCAGAAATGGGAATTGAAATAACTTGCAGCATTTACACATCTGATAATCTGAATTACTACATGCAGGAACCTACAGTCTTTCTCTTACACCTACATTCCTCTTGCATTTTGGCTTTTTTACTATTCAATTTTATTTTTATTGAAGGCCTATTTTATGTAATTATTCCCTCACAAAAGAGTTAAGTTGAAATAAATATTAACTACTATTAGAATTAACAATCTCATTCAGAGGATCATATTAGTAGTAAAACTGCATGCTAATTAGTATTCAAATAAAATTACTTCATTATATTCCAATCAGTTATTTTTCTACCTTTTCAAAAAATGCTTAACCATACTACCTCCATTTCTCCATTAAATTCGAGCTTGCTTCAGAAATTAATATGGATTTTCATCTTTTTGTGCTTCCTTTTCAGCTTATTGGTGGGACTGCTATCAAAACCTACAGCGGCAGAAGGTAATCCCATTCAGATGAATAGAAGTGTGAGGATTAAATATTTGCAGCTACTCTTGTTTTTCCACCATGTAGCATCCTGACATTTCTTTGTGAAGGAAAGAATGTGTCAGGGTTAGCATTAGCATGACTTCTCCTGCAAGTCTGGAAAAACATCTGTCATTCTGCCAGTCTTCCCATTAACTACCTGAGCAAATGCAGGGAGAAGATTTCATTACTTTCAAGAGACTAGGTCTGCTTTTATTTAGGTTTATTCTTTGCTAGACCTTTTGTTTTTAACAATTGCGAAAAGGTAATTGGCATCTTGTCACATTTACAACTCACTAAATTTCTATGTGCTTAATGCAATTAAAACTGGAAGGAATATTGCCAATATGTCAACAAAAAGGCAACAAAGTGATGGGAGGGTTAGTTTACAGAAATTCCTGAACTCCTTTGTCTTGACCAAATGAAAGAAAATTGTTCTTGTAAGACAAGTGCATACTAAAAGGATTAGCTCTGATAAACTTTTATGTTCAGATAAAAGACAGTCTGAGTACTAGGAGAATTTATTTTGATCAATTTCTTAAAAGCAGCTTTGCATTTAATTAGAGACAAGTCTCGTGCTTTAAAAGCTGAATGGGGGAGGGAGTGGGGAAAGGGGGACTAGTGCACTAAAACACAGAGGCTGAGCCCCGTAATGGTGTGGAGCGCACTGGAAATGTGGTCTTAAAATACACATTTTGCTAATACACGTTGTGCTAAACTAGATCCTGCTGTGCAGAGAGGCCATGCCCCTCCATCTCACTCCTCCTGGCTGTTTGCTTCTACCAGTACTGATGCTCTAGGGTAAACCACGAGAGTTTTAGAAACTTAAACTGGCAAGAAATGACTCTTAGCCCCACCCGCCTTCCTCTCCCTCCAAAAAACGTGGGACCAGCCAAACAGCACAGTTGGTACAAGGTGCAGGTATCTAACTGGCAATGGGAGTGCCCCTTTTGGAGTCAGCCCACATTACACCATATCATCTGTATCATAAAAACTCACCTACATGGTGTAAATCAGCATTATGTAAGGAATTACTCAGATACTATATAATTCAAAAACTGGTTCATTTTAGAAAATCTGGTTTTAAAATCTCACAGAAATATATTCATTGGAATGTATGAGAAACATAATGAAATATATAACAGATAAGATCTGTCTAATATTTATGTAATATATTTATGATACAAGATAGACATAGCAGAAATTGTGGTGAAAATATGGGTTAATTGGCATAAAGTGTTAGTGGTACAAAGCATATACTTAATTTTATGCGTGTTCTTACATGCTTTGCTGAGCTGGGATTATGGAGAGCACCCTCTAGTCGTGTCAGAACATCAGTTAAATCTACATAAATCAATACCATGTCAGCAGTTTTCTACATTAAATTACATTACTAGGAATTTATAGACTACTTTTGTACAAGTATAGGCCTAAGAAAATAAGCAGCTTTTATAATGTTTAGCCTTACCTTGGACTCTGAATGCTTGTTAATATAATTCTTTAGTAAGAAATTTCATACTAAAATGTATAAAATCTGAATAAATGTACCAGTCTGCAAATTGTTCAAAACCTGCAAGGTAGCATGTTTTATGGAATACCTAAAACCAGGAAAAGCCATAATGTCTGCTTAGTTCTATGCAGGAGGTTTTACTTACACACCCAGCTTCTGACAACACAAAATAAGTAGAAAGCCCTGTCTAAAAAGACAGAAAGAGTGTAAAAGCCCAACAGAAATGCTGACATTACTGCAGACCACAAAGACTTGAGAACAGGCCCACAAAGCTTAATTTGCTGAAAGATTGTTTATCTTGCTGTGCTCTTGAAATAGATGATCTGTAGGCAAATGACATGTCATTGCATCTGTAACCAAAATAATCGATTCCCAGATAATGGGAGAATTTACTTTAATTTGTTATAGGTCAGAACTGGTACTAATACACTGCAAGTCAATACCATTCGCATTACAAGTGCCTGGTTTATTGCAAGATGCAGAAAAAAATGTACAGTATGAAGCTATGCTCCCAAACAGTGTATAAATTCAAAGCATAAATTGCTTTATAATTCAATTTTCAGTTAAAGTTTTGGTTTTTGTCACTTTATCACGTCTGTATGTATGAATGTCCATTTGTGGAAACAATTGATGAAATAGATCTTTCTAAACACTACTTGGAAAAAATAAACAAATGTTCATCACACAAACTTATTCATAATTGCTACTTATCAAATGTAGGAACAAACATTGTCTTGTATTACATTTGTAACAATACTTTAATTTAAATTTCATGTGACTTTCAAATAAAATAGGAAAAGGAAAATCAGTGAAATCTGCTATTGCCTGGCACCAGCAAAGGAGATTGTGATGTGAACCAACAGCAGCATATACTGACTGTTACCAAGTAATACATAATAGGGATCCTGTTCTGCTCGGATTTGACATGCATTCTGCAGCAACCCATTTCCCCTTTCTATGGCACAGAGTCCATGCACACCCTGCAAGTCTTTATAATACTGCTACATTCCAACCAGAGGGTTCTGGTGGCCAATTTCTACTTGCTCTAAAGAAGGGCTTTTGCCCTGCTTCCCAAGAAAAGCTTCACATCTTCAGATTTGTGATTTTGGAATAAAATAAACAGTGCAAATCTGGAGACTTAGCTGTTATTTGATAGTCTGCTTTCCAGTTGTTAGAATTGTACAAAGCTTCATGCAGAAGCTGATGCAGGGTTAACCTTGGCTGGGGACTGATTGTGCAGCAGGGCAGCAGTAGTTCCCATGCCTTCTTAAGTAGCTTAGGTAGTCTGCTGCTAGGATACCAGAGTGTGGGAATCCCTGGCTAATATTTGCAAATTGTTTTTAAATAATATTTTGAAATAACATGTAAAAGTTTGAAAAGCTGTTTTTTAAGGAAAGCAAAAAAATAAAGTAACTCACTTCCCCTGAAATGAATCATCCTCCCCCCCCACTTTTGGAAAAAAAAAAACCCACACTGTAAAATTTAATGTGAGTAAAACCCATAAGGTTCCCCAGTCATGTACAGTAATTTACGGAAAATTTTATAAATAAGAGTTGCAAATTACTGGGCGCTCATTTTCTGCCAATCTCAATTGGGAGTTCTGTCACTGATTTATAGAGGGCTGGGAGCTCACCTTCAGAATCAAAAGGACATTAAAAATTATTTTGTAGAGTTTATAGAAATCATAAAAATCTTTATTGAATTCTGTGTAATTTCCATAAAGTCCTTAAAACTCCCTGATATAATAAATGCCTTGTAATCCATTTGTCTGAACTAAGAAATACGAGTTATGTTAAGGCCTGTGAATATTTCCCTCTGAAAATTGTTTTCAGGTAAAGTGTAGTTTCTCATTTATTGATAGCAATTGTCACTGCCTTTCGTGGCCTGAATTTTCTATTGCAATCAATAGATAAATCATAAAGTTGAAAAGTTCAAGAAGTTCTTTAGCAGAGAATAAATGCCAGCAGTCTCTACCTTTATGGTTATATTGACCTTATTATGGCCAAATCAGCCAACTTGAAAATAAGCAAGTACCAAGCAGTGGCCAACTTGAAAACAAGCAAGTACCAAGCAGTGGCCATAATTTTAATACTGTTTTCTTGCTCGGAAGGACAGCCCACGCTCTGTTGTCACAGCTGCCTAATTGAAATTTGGTCACACAGCTGGATCACTGGTCACGCACCCGTGACCGCTCCGCGGCTTTGGCAGCTCATTGCTGTTACACTAACTTTTTGTTTCCCAATCATAAGCAAATTAAAGCAGGCAGCTGCAAAATCATCAATAGGTTAAATTCATTAGCTGTTCTCTCTATGAAATAAACAGGAAAATTAAGCTCTTCTTGGTCTTAATTAGTTCTTATAAAAGTTGGCAGGGAAACAAAGACATTTGTACACTCCTTTATTTTTATAAGAGACTTGCCCGAAAGAAAAACCTCAGACATGTAATTTCCTTTTTTTTTTTCTCCTCCCCTGCTTAATGCTCTCAGTCAGAGGCTAACCCAGCACCCTGCCTGTGAGGGTAGAAAGAAAGGTGGTTTGGCATGGGGTTATGCTATGTCTCTTTTGTGCGGATCGGGGCATGTTCGGGGGAGCCTGCACAAGCTGTTTCCACAGTGATAGGCCACACTCTGTGTTTGCAGTCTCCCGTACGGGTAATTCTTCTGCAGGAGAAGCCTTAGCCGAGTGCTGTGGTTCCACAATCATTACCGCTGGCTCTGGGCCATGCCACATCACCCAGCAGTACAAATTTGATCTGGATCAGGTGTGGGCACATGATTACATTTCTGTCAAATTAGCAGAGCGCTTGGTGAGGATTTCATGCTGCCTGTCTGCTTTTATCTTGGTTGCAGAGGAAACGCACTGTGCCGGAACCACAGAGGGTTAGGGTCATGTGGGCAACCGATACCTGTTGCAGCACTAATCCTGTTGGGGCAAAGGTAACCCGGCAAAGTTTTGCTGGAACAAATTGAATTGGCAGAGAGCATTTCAACTGGAACAGCACTTTGTGTCACGTACCCATGGCAGTGTAAAGCTGGCAGCAGAGGCCTCCAATGTATTTAATATATGGTTAAACATTGGCCTGTCCTTTAGCCACAGACTAGTCCAGGGGAGCCTTAATTCTCCTTATTCATACTATTTTCCACAGAATTTACTTGTGCTTCATGCTTGTATGGTGTTCTGGCCCCTATATACTTTTTAAGGTGCAGCTCTGTGGTGAGCTGAAAACAATGTAAGGCTTTACTGCTGCTGAAAAGACGTGATGTCACCACTTCCATTGCATCAGCTCTAGTAATGATGCCAGTTGTGGAGTGAGTCAGACTAGAAAGCTGATTTTGCTGAAAACTAAGAAAAAAAATAATAGTAAGAAAGAAAATCAGTGAAAGTTTGGACTGCTCCTTTGCTGGCCCTAAGATCAACTTGAGCCAACTGTGAGCCCACAGGTTCAGACTTTGAGTTTCAGCTCTGACTATTTTTCAGCTGAAAGGTCTTGTCACAACAAGGTGAGGAAAAAACCTTAAGAACAGCTGTGATAAATGGTTAACAATGAAGCTACTAATTTACTGAAATGTTAGTCTTCTGAATCATTGCGAAATATTTCCAGTGGCTATGTGCATGATAGCATTCATGTTTATGGTTTTGCTTATTTACTTTATTGGTGAAATCTTTATGCTAATGAAATAATTTTTTTTTAATTTTTACTTTCTGACAGTAAGTAACATTCAGGAAAGAAAAATATCTTAGACTTCTGTCTTCTCATCCATTAATCTGTAATTCCTCTACTGGGATTGCATTTTGTGTTAATTCTTTGACTTGTAACACAACCACTGAACAGGCATTCCTTTCTGGTTCTAGATAAGATAGTTACTCATCAGCACTTTAGAAAGAATTTACCTTTCTCAGCCATCAATTAAGTGAGCATTGCTAAGACAGGGCAATAAATCCGATGTGCGGATTAATGAAGCTTTAAAAAGAAATGGCTACTGACTGCTATCTCCCCTGCCGCATCCCCTCCCTCCTGGGAGCTATGTAGGTAAGCAGCCAGCTAGCAGGAATTTTGGAGAGAATAGCTGAGTGGTAGGTGCAGAGTAGAACTGAGGACTATGTGGGGATTTCAAGAAAGAGCTTGCAAGAGATGTGAATTATGAAAACTATGTGAAGGAGGAACAAGGGGAGAGAACTGTTTGGTGCTGGAGAAAGGTTGTATCTGGTGGGGAGGACAAAAAGCAAGCATTGATCCCAAAGAGCAGGTACTAAGAAGATGTGGCACTGCTGTTACCTAATCTGTTTCTGGTAAAATAGCCTAAGAAATAGGTCAAAGCACTTACACTGTTCAAGCTAATCTTCCTGATTCTTAGCTGTAGCTGATTAGGCCATGCTAAAATGAATAACCTTGCTACCAGAACTGTGGATTTGTAAATTTACTTTAAGAAGTAGTAGAATACTGCCTTAAAGCCCTACAGCTGCTTGCAAAGTAAATTACCAAGACACTGCCTAAATAAAGAATTAGGGAACTCTCTTACTTCACTTTTATTTGAAGTCCTAGAAAACTCACCTCTGAGTTGTCAAAGCTAAATAAACTTCCTAGCCTTCGCTTTTCAGGAAATAATTTAAAGTTAGACAGATTATTGTGGTTTACATGTTAGTTAAGCCTACCTCCATAACCCACTTTAAATGAGGGAGGATAGACAGAAATTTCTCAAACCACAGATGAAAATAAAATTCCTGGTGTTCCCTGAGTAACTTATTGGAAAAGTGTATTACTATTACTTAAAACATCATGTTGGGGGTCTCTAATTTAAATTGCAGGGGAAAAAAATGTTTATATCATGTTAAGTAGTCTGCCAAGGCTTTGAATTGGATTTACTGGAATGAACTAGGAAGTTACAGGTCTGGATTGCTTCTTTGTGTCAAACTGACCACGTAAAGGCATGAGCAATTTAAATATGCAACTGACTGTTCATTTAAGGCTCCTGCTTCTTGAGTTTGCTACTTTTACCAGTACTTCAGTTAAAGATATTAAAAACCCAAGATATATATAAATTGAGATATTCTATGTGAATAGTAACAGAAGGTCACAATATGTTCAGAGAATTCAAATATATGAATGTTCTCTTATGAATACTTGCTTCTTGTATAGATGGAGTTGCAGATGGGTTACCAGATGGAATACCTTCCTTCCAATATAGCTACATGTATTTAAAAATGGATGCAATGCAATCATATTATTTAAATCAATTCTGTTATTGCTTTTGAAGCCATAATGACAGTAACTATTCTGTAACAGAGAAATGTGGCAAGAGGAATGTAATTTCTTGCTGTAGACATGTTGGGCTTGACTGAGATCTAAAAAGTCTCTCTGTGAAGAAGGGACCTTAAACCAATGCTCTTTTCTTTAGGAGATTGTTTGAATATCTAACAGCATGCAGTAAAGTTCAGACAGGGCACTAGATGTCCAAGAGCATATGAAACAGAACTGGATAAAAAGACATTACAGGAAGAGCATTTTGGGACATAGCAATTCAGAAGTACTCTTCCCTTCTTAACAAAAATCAATCCCCATGCCTTAGCCAGAGGCCCAGCACATCTTGGCAGAAGCATTCTTTTTCACTTGCTCAGTCCTTTGCCCTTTGATTATCTTGCTTAGCTGGATGTTATTAATATTGACATCACCATAGCATAATATTAAAATATAAAACAAAAGAAAAATCCTGCCCAGAGAGTGAAAAACTAAAACACTGTATACACCCTATTTCAATTCACATATTATCTCATCAGCCTGCCATACTTTACTTATATCCTCATGCTTTACTTGTGTTGGGTCTTCTTTTTCAGACTGCCGTTCATTCACCTGTGAAAAGTCATCAGCTAGCAAGAGCTCTTGTTCCAGTATCCTCACCTGCCTTCTTTCTCTTGTCATGTCTGGTCAGTCACCAATAGAAATTTCAACATCCTTGTGATTGTCTTACCACCTTTTTGCAGAACAAGGCATGGAAATTAGCGATAATAGTAATCATAGGAGGGAGGTTTTGGGGAAAGCAAGCAGGGACGCCTAGATCCAGTTGCCCAGAACCATGTCCAGATGGCTTTGAGTAACTCCAAGGATGAAGACTCCAAACCTCTCTGGGCAACTTGTGCCAGTGCCTGGTCACCATCACGGTGAAGAAGTGTGTCCTGATGTTCAGAGGGAACCTCTTATTTTTGAGAGTTTGGAGTCTGGGCCCATTGCCTCTGGTCCTGGCTCTGGCCACCACTGAAAAGAGCCTGGCTCTGTCCTTATTGCACTCTCCCTTCAGGTAATTGTATACATTGATGAGTTCCCTCCTCAAGCCTTCTTCATTCTGCCCAGCTCTCTCAGCCTTTTCTCATAGCACAGATGCGCCAGTGTCTTCATCATCCTTGTGGCCCTTTTTTGGACTCTCTTCAGTATGTCCATGTCTCTTTTGTACTTGGAGGCCCTTATCTGGACCCAGCACTCCAGATGTGACATTATCAGTGCTGAGTAGACAGTAAGGATTATCTCCCTTAACCTGCTGGCTTTACGGAAGCAAGACAATTTATTTCAACTGCCAAGTTCCTCAAAGTAAAATCTGACATTTTCTTCCCCTGCCCCAACTGGAAGAAAGAGTCAAAAGCTGTAGGTTCTCCATAAAGGTCAGGAGTGCTTTATCTGATCACTTGTATCTCCTACATGCTTTGACGTTGTCAGTATTAACCCTACCATAGTCAACAAAGTAAGAATATAATTCAGCTTTTAAAAATTGTCTTTCCTTGCCTTGGAAGTTAAAATGCACACTGCTGTTAAGCAATGACGCCAGTACCTTTATGCATGTAGATCTCTCAGCTCCAGGCTTTAAGTTCTTGAACTCACTATGAGCCCGGAAAAGGAGGGAGTGGTAGGAGGAAGGACTGGAGTGACTCAGAGTTCTTCAGTCCTTAGCTCTGGTTATGTGTAACTGGAGGCTTCTGAAGCAACCCCAGACCTCCTGTTCTGTCTGGGCCATGTTTCAAATTTTTTATAGTCTGATACTCAACTTTGAATTTTCAGGCATGTTCTGATTTGCCTGTTTTGAAATACATGCAATATATATAAATGAAATGTAAAGTATAAGCCAGACTTTTTAGATAGAAGCGCCTTTGGGACTAGAACTGTCTTTTAGTCTCGCATTGTCTGCCACAGTGATGTTGTGGTGCAGTACTAGGTGGTGCAAAAATAAAAATTAATGAGAAGAGTGAACAGGTATTAAATTATCTGGCTATTCTTCTAAATTGCATAGCTGATCTGACAAAAGAGTTATGAAAATTCAGCAAAGTTCGAGTCTTTTAAAGATTCTTTAGAATGTGTTAAAGATACAGAACCCCAAAAGGAAAAAAACTCCCTAGATTTGCTAGGATTGTGTTCGTTTCCTTCAGAGAAATAAGGAGTGCTTGTGAGAAAAGCAAGGCAGGTTGCAGAGCGGTCCCAGCTCTGCACGCCAGAGGGAGCTGTATCCACACAGAACTGCAAGTCCCGGTGTGTGCCAGGAATGCAGAGCAGGGATCTTGTAAGAGGATGAATATAAATACAAGGGATATGGATAACCTGGAAGTGATTTTATTTTCTGCCTGTTTCTATTTTATCCCCTTAATTTCTTCTTAACATTAAAAAGAGTACATTTTGGGTTGGTTTGTATTGCAAGAAGGATAAAATAATTTCAAAGACAGAGATCAAGCATGCTGATTGAATAATCTGGTTTATTGTGTTCATGCAATGTAATAGAATTAGCTATACCTACTCTGTTGTTATTGTCCTGGGAAAGATACTTTGACTATGCTATTTTGACTTCTCATAACTATGAAAAACACTCATATTTTAGATTGAAATGTGCCTTGCCTGGTCCCCATACAAAGCTGAAATTTGAGGGAGTGTTTAAAATTAAGAATATACCTAAGAACAAGAGAAATGTTAAAATCACATGCTTCACATTAAAAAGCATGCACTTAACAATTTTTTTATCAACTCTCGTGTTGTTGTTTTGTTTTTCATAAACAGTGTTTTTATGTGGTCATAATTATACTTTATATAATCATAAATATACTTTATATATATATGTGATCATGAACATACTTTATTATATATTTGACCATAACAAAACTTTCTGATATATCTGATCATAATATCATATATATATGATCATAAATATACTTTATATCTATACTTTGTATGATCATAACTACACAACCCACCATTCCCGTCCTCCTGGCTCTGCTCATGGTTGGTGGGGGATAGATGTGAATGAAGGAGTGAGTTTGAGCCTGGAAACAGGGTGGTGAGGGGAAGATGTTGTTTTAATTTTTATTTTGGTTTCTTACCATCCAAATCTGTTTTAATTAGCTATAAATTTAATTCTTTTTCCCCAAGTTATGTCTGTTTTGCCCATGACAGTAACGGGTAAGGGATCACCCTATCTTTGTCTTGATCTATAAGCTTTTCAGCTTATCCACTCTTCCCATTCTTTTGAAGGAGGATGGTGGATGGTGTGAGCTGGGTAGAGGTCTGGCAGCCAGCCAAAGTCAACATACTACAAAGGATATAGTTTGGAATTGGGTGATCTAGGAACTTTTTGAGTACAAAGGATGAACTATTTGGTTCTAAGGATGATATACCAAGAAAAAATGGGGTTTTTAAGTCTCTAGCATTTATAGTTTCCTCTATTTCAAATGGAAAGGAATGGCTCTCTAGGTTTTCATGGTGTAAGAGGAGAAACTCCATCCAAATAAAAGAAGATATCCTACATCTTCTGTTTTGATATAAAACTTTAGAAGAACTCAGGACAAGTCCTAAACTTCTTCAATTAATCCTGTTTTGGAAGAGATTATGTAGTAAACCTAAGCCATGGCTGGTCTTAAAGAAGTGAAATTTAGAGCAAGACTGTTGTATATTTAAAACAATTTAATATATTTCATGGGGAAAAAAGACAAACTCAAGACCCCATCAAGAGTAAAGCAGAGAACAACTAACTAAATACACAGCTGTCCCAAATTTTTCGGTGTTGTTAACTCTTGGATATATCAGCTTTTAGACTCATGAATGTTTTATTTGCTCTTTCATAGATCTTCCTGAGAGATAACCAATTGGATACTGCACAACAAAAGAAGTAATCAGACTCCGCTGACCTGTTTAACCCTGATTGTGAAGGATGAAAAACAGCAGCTGCTTTCTGTGGAACAGGGCTTCTGGTGGCACTTGCCTCTTTCCTTTGGGATGATATTGGCATAAAGACATCAAGAGACTGAACTCATAATGTTGTGAGTTTATACACTCTAGACTGTGTTCCATCACTTTTTGAAGCAGGTATGTTCTTTGAATAACTTTGCCTTTTTTTCAGCACTAATCCAAATGAACTATAGGCATTTTAAGAAAAAAAGGCATATTATTACAACCTCTGTATAAGATACTTAATGCTGGGTAGTATAAAATTGGTGCAGAAAGAGCTGAAGTTAACTGGGGTCCCATTGTCTTAGGAGATGTGGAATTGTTACCAGAATTTGGATTGTCTTTTAATAATTTTATTGTCATTCAAGAAAGAAAACAACATTTTCCTGACTTTGTTCTACTGGAACAAAAATACATAGCTCAAAAATAGGGTTCTAATGTAATTTCAGCCATCAGGAATGTATCTAGTACTAAAATTGTGACTGTTATATCTTCCATAATAAGCAGAATTTAACTTTTTCTAGAAAAGTATTGTCTCATTGCACTTTTAGTATTTTATAGGACTGCTTTAAATAAGTAAGAAATAATTTTGAATAGCTAAACCTTAAAGTTGATTAATCACTAGAAGACTGAATAGGCTAGTGAGTCTAAATTTCCATAGCTGACTAGGTTATTAAAATTCTTTTATGAGAAAGTACAAATTACATGACCTTGTAGTTCTTCAGAATTAAATCCTTCATAACTTTAATTTTGGTTTATGCTTCAAGGCTGCCATGTAGCTTATCAGCATTCTGTAACAGATTTTTTAACTAATGCCGTATATCTGTGACTTCACATGGTTACTACCATTATCTTGTGCATTAACAGGCTTCATGTGCCTTGCATAATTCTAGTGCCAGAGTAGATCCCAGGATTATGTTAAATATGCTCTAGGCATACCATCATTAACTAAAAGCATGGTGACTACTGCAGGTGGTAAAGTAATATCTAGATACTCACATGCAATTTTATTTTCTAATTGTTAACTTAAAACCAAAAGTTCAGTACATTTAATTGAGGGATTGTTTACAACACTTAAAAGTAGAAAGGATTTTTTTTTTCAGCAGATCACAAGTTAGCTGATCAGAAAAAGAAAACATCAAAGTAAATGCTATGTGCCAGAATTACTATGTGGATTATGTTTCTCTGTGTACTTACATGGTATTTGATTTTCTTTTTCATATTGAGTAGTGTCAAAGAACCTAAAAGTGTTACATCGTTGGTTCTGAACCAAAATGTGGCTTAGTAAATAATATATGAATAATGTCATGATAGGGTTTCTAGCTCAGCAATGAGAAGGATGTAATAAAAGAGAGGGTATTCTTACCTAACAAAACAGGTTTACAGGAATTTTTCTTATGGCTGGGGTTAGTGCTCACTGTTAAGCTTTTTCTGTGATCACTTTTCAAGATTTGGAGAGGGGTGCAACATTCAAAGAAAGAAAGTTGTGGTGTGAGTTTTGTTGTGGCAAGTCTGCCATCAATGAGCTGTAGCTTTCTCTTATGAATCATAGGTATCTATATCTTGTGGTTTAAATTGTGGTTTATATGGAATCCTAGAATGGTTTCAGTTGGAAGGGACCTTAAAGGTCATCTAGTTCCAACCCCCTACCCTGTGCGGGGACACCTTTCACTAGATCAGGTTGCTCAGAACCTCATCCAGCATGGCCTTGAAAACCTCTAGGGATGGGGCAGCCACAGCTTCTCTGGGCAACCTGTTCCAGTGCTTCACCACCCTCACAGTGAAGAATTTCTTCCTAATATCTAATCTAAATTTAGCCTCTTACAGTTTAAAGCCATTCCATTGTCCTATTACTACATGTACTTGTAAAAAGTCCCTCTTCAGCTCTCTTACAGGCGCTCTCAAAGTACTGGAAAGCTGCTAGAAGGAGTTTCTGCTGTTTGAGTTTTGTTGTGTCATTGCCTAGAATTAGCTAGGTCTGGTTTAAAAATGTTTAATTCTTCAAATCCAAAAGGATGAACTGAACACTATAAGGAGGTAGTCAAGCCACTCAATGAAGAATCACTGGTTTGTCTGCTTCTCTTCTGTGATGAAGGGAGGAACAAATGTTAGACCTGAAGTGGACTAAATCTGTCTGTCTGTGCTTGCACTATACTGTAAGGGTACCATGTTAAATTTATCAGAAGCTCATTAATTCAGTCCAAAGTCTTGTATCTCAAATAAGATAGGACCCTGATAGATGTCAGTATTTCCCATGAAGAATTTTTCAATAAAGTTACTTTTGTAATACTGAGATCAATTCTTGGTGTCTACTGTCATCACATAGGTCCAGATTCACTCCACCGGTTCTCAGGGTCATGAGTTGGGAGTCACAGAATCAATCAGGTTGGAAAAGATCTCTGAGATCATCAAGTCCAATCTATGACTGAACACCACCATGTCAACTGAACCATGGCACAAAGTGCCACATCCAGTCTTTCCTTTAAACACCTCCAGGGATGGTGACTCCACCACCTCCCCAGCAGCCCATTCCAGTAGCTAATCACCCTTTCTGAGAAGAAATTCTTCCTAATATCTGACTTAGACCTCCCTTAGTGCACCTTAAGACTGTGTCCTCTTGTCCTGTCACTAGTTGCCTGGGAGAAGAGGCCAATCCTCACCTGACTACAATCTCCTTTCAGGGAGCTGTAGAGAGTAATAAGGTCACACCTGAGCCTCCTTTTCTCCAGGCTAAACACCCCCAGGTCCCTCAGCTGCTCCACATCAGACTTGTGCTCCGGACCCTTCACCAGCTCTATTGCTCTTTTCTGAACTTCCTTCAGCACCTCAATGTTCTTCCTGAATTGAGGGGCCCAGAACTGGACACAGTACTCGAGCTGCAGTCATCCTGAGCACACCATAAAGATAATAGGGAGAAAGTGCATGGCCAGTTGTTCTCTGAGTCTGTTGAGGAGCCTATATATATAGGAGCCTAGTTTGATTCAGAGTCAAATTTAATCACAGCTTAGGCACCTAAAATTGGTTGGGCTGAACCTGAACCCTTGTGTTGAGAAAGCAAAAAATCTCCACTTTGTTGCATTAGGTAATACTCAGAGGTACAAAGCTCTTACCCCACTGTAAGAAGTCAATAACCTCAACAAATAGTGGAATACTTTTCCTAAGACTTAGAAAAGACAAATGTAAGCAACAGAAAACTAGGTGGAAATATAATGTTTGGGTATTAATGCTATAGCAAATTCAGCTATTCATTTCAGTGACAGCAACATCAAGCCTTTAATGTGAACAGTGCTACCCAACACAAAAGCTTCTGGTCTTTGGTTTTTGCTTTTCCATTTCCTCATTTTTTCCTAGTTGTAAAATATCTTAAAGGACAGAGGATAATATAGGGGAGATTTTATTCTAGATTCACTTTAATGTATTTTTAACCTTTTGCTGCCTGATTAAAATCTATTAAAATGAACAATAAGAAATACTTTCTATATATACTTGCAGTCTCTGGTATTTTAAATTATGTTCTACATTGGCAGCTTTGGTAATGCACTGCTATCATGGCTGAACAAAGGCAACGTACTTTGTCAACATCAGGCGAAGCATTATATAACATCCTGGCACTACAGAAGGGAGCAACATATGATGAGATTAAGAAGTCGTACAGGTATGTAAAATGTGCTTTGCAACAGGTCTAAAAATGATTATTTGTCTGGCATGATTATGATGGTGAAACTTTTTGAGTTACCTGCACGATAGACGTTCATTGTCACAATCCTTTCTTTTTTTTAATTTGTGAGCCTGAAAAGAATCAGAGATGATGCAATGTGAATCTGCTGATTTCATCCCACAATCAATCTGTGATTCATCTGAAATGTTTTAATCTAAGTGAATGAGAGGTCAGACTGTTGGGGTAAACTAACATGGGGTATTTGAATACTGCACACAGTTCTTGTGTTATCATCTTTTCTGAAGTATGTTGAAAAGTAAAGCCAATGCAAAGTGCTATAATGACAATTGAAGAACTACAGTAAGAGACATAAGGAGTTCAATCAGTTTATCTTGTCAGAAAAGAAAAAGAAGATTGTTTAGAAGAAGAGATAGATTTGGAAGAAAAGAAAATGATAGATTATTTGATTATAGTGTGCAATATCCTTGAAGGGGAAAATTGCTAGGTGTGAGATAGTTGTTCACTTTATGAAGCCAGGCTTAACCAAAAGCAATGCTTGGAATCTGAAAATGATTTGAGCTGACAAAGAGGTACATGGTTTTAACTGTGAGTGTAACCAGCTACTGAAAAATACTGGCACAGAAATGGTAGTTTCTCTATTGAAAAAGAAGAGAGGGCATTAAGACTAGTTTGAGTCAAATACAAGTTATCAAAATGGTGGCAAATATTTTATTGGTGAAATGTAACACGACCTAGAAGTAAGACCAGAAGATTTTATGGGTAATTTTGCCCTTAAATTTCTTCAGCTGCTGTTGAAAGAGAAAGAAATTTAAATGTCATGTGTGAAGTAGATGTTCTTGACACTGAAATATGTCAGACATGTATTTGCAGGTTTAATAAATATTGTAAAACTTTTATTACAGCATCAAACTGGGTGTTGTTGGTTGCACTGTATTACCAGGCAAACTTTAACACAGCTTACTTTTCCTATCAAATGTAAGAATGTATTTGAACTCAAAAATGGTTTATGAAATAGATCTACTTGGATCATTGTTTAGCTTGAATTTTGGCAGGACTCTGTCCTCCATGTTTTTGAACAAATTGCATTTCTCCTGCTTTCTGTTCCTAAAGGCACATATTCAATGGAGGCAGAAGTAGCGAATGTCCAAACTCTTCATACAATGGAAAGAGAACTGTTGACATCCCGTGTTTCTATTGTCTTGCATAATTATACCACTGGGAAAAAAGCATACTGTGGTATCAAATTCACTTATGACTTGCACCTTCTGTGTCCCTGTAGTATAGCCTGCCTGTAGAAATCATCTTCTGTATCAAACTTCATGTTTTCCGGTTGCTTTTACATTTAATTTTCTGGAAATCCCCAAAGGAGAAAGTTGTCATGGAAGAATGTAGAATGGAATATAACTTTATTTAATGCTGAGCATGAATATGGATGATTTACACAGTGATCTATGGCAAAACTGACAGTGGTGCTTCCTCCATCTTTATTAGTAATTAGAGAAAAAAAAAAAGGCTGCTTCTGACTGAAGTGGAAATATCAGAGGGACTCACTTTTAATGGAGTAGCTGTAAATATTTGCAAGATAAAATGATGAGTCAGTCTCATAGAATTGCTTTAATTATAATTTAATTTATGCTAATCCAAAAATCTGCTGCTGAAATGGTATTCTTTAGTACAAGGTATAAAACCAGCCATACCTGATTCTGAGTTTCCTGCCATTATTAATTAAGTCACTGTTAATCATACTATGACAGCCCAGGGCAAAATTTGCTTTTTAATAAACATGACAGACATAACTCTGTGATTTTATTTGGCACAATCTAATTTATCAGGGAGTAAAGCTAATGGACTTCTAATCAGCAGAATTTCAAAGGAGATCTGTTTATCTTCAATATAAAATGAACATAATTTTAGAACCTTTTTTTTTGGCATAATAAATTAAACTGTACTTTGACTTATGCTTTCCTGTCTGACAGTGAAGTAATATGCAGAGAGATACTGGATTTCTTGTTTTCTTCAGAAGTTTTAAAAGATCCTGTTTGATAGACTACTTACAAGGAAATCATAGAATCATAGAGTGGTTTGTGTTGGAAGGGACCTTAAAGATCATCTAGTTCCAACCCTCTGCCCTGGGTTCCTCAGACTAGACCAGGCTGCTCAAAGCCTCGTCCAGTTTGGCCTTGAACCCTTCCAGGGATAGGTCATCCACAGCTTCTCTGAGCAACCAACTCCATTGCATCACCACCCTCACTGTGAAAAATTTCTTCCTAATATCTAATCTAAACTTTGCCTCTTTCAATTTATAGCCATTGCCTCTTGTCCTAACACTACACACCTATGTCAAAAGCCCTGCTCCAGCTTTCCTGTAGGCCCTCTCTAAGTACTGGAAGGCTCCAATTATGTCACACTATAGATTTCTCTTTTCCAGTCTGAATAATCCAAATTCTTCTGGCCTTTCCTCATATGAAAGGTGCTCCATCCTGCTAATCATCATGGTGTCCCTACTATGGACTTGCTCCAACAGGTCAGGACCTCTGTGACAGAATACATTGGTGATTAAGAATTTTATTAGAAAATGTGTACAGCACTCTTAATGCTATTTAATTACTACCAAGCAAGGAGGGATAATGGCTTACTCATGCCTATGCCAATGGCCTGTGCTACTCCTGATACAGCCTCAGGGTCCACCCAAGGCTCCCCACAGCCACAAGAGGAAACAGCACCTATGATCCAGGAAAGGGAATGGAAAAAATTGGAGAATGCGGGCATCGATCCCGCTGCCTCTCACATGCTAAGCGAGCGCTCTACCACTTGAGCTAATTCCCCACCCTGTAGCCTCTGCCTGAGGTCCTCTCCCCTCCCAGGCACCCAGCCCTGACCCAGGATGTCCTGCACCCAAAGCCTGGGCCTCCCAATGGCCTCACTCTCATACCACCACCCACCTACTCACTTTTCTGTTGGAGGTGACCCCTGACAACTTCAATGTTCAGAATCACCATCCCCTGCCCAAGGGTTCACTCAAAACTGCTGGGGCAATTGGATTCCCAAAGTCAGACAAGAGTTCATGACTGGGCAGCACAGAATGGGGAGTCCCCTGGGCAGGACCAAAAAAAGGCAGTGGTGGCACAGGATGTGAGCCAGAGCCAAAAGAGCACTCCTTCGAGCCAGAGTTGAACCAGCGAACTAAGGATGGCCAGGCAAGGGAGCCTACAGTCCTCCGCTCTACCAGCTGAGCTATCGAAGGAAGCATGGGCACATGCCCAGGACCTCGCCCAGCACACACTCAGACAGCACTTTTCCCAAGCCACAGTGCACCAGCATGCCTCTATTACCACATCCTGCTTCAAACAGCCTCAGCTCCAACATCACAGCACCTTGCTCAACACTTTAGCCCATCAGTCATACAAACCACAAGCAGCAAACAGAAAGGCTCCATAAGCTCCTTGGATGTCATCTTTTACAGATGGACTCTCTTCATGGCCACACAGGGCTTACCTATATCCTGCTGCATTTTCCCTTGATTCCCTTTCAGTGTGGTGTCTTCAGCTCTCTGCTCAATCATAAGACAAAATTACAGGCATTCCTCTCTTCTGTAACCTATGCCTAAGCACTGCAACAAGTCTTCCAAACATCTCTTCCTGTAAACTGAAAGCACCCACTCTCCTCAGCCCATCCTTAAAGAGAAATCCATTGATTTCTTGAGACTCTTGGTGGCCCTCCACTGAGGTTGCTCTATTCCATTGATGTCCTTTTCTGTACTGGGCTTGATATTTGAGAACTGTCAAGCAAAGAGGGAGAAGATCAATTCTTCTGTCAAACTGCCCATAGTACTCTTGATACAACCCTGGATGTCATCCTTCTCTGTAAATCCAGGGCACACCATGAATCTCCCCAGAGGACAGATGGGATGCCCACCAAAGGGCCCTGTGTCCAGGCAAAGGGAATGAAAAGCATTGGAGAATGCGGGCATCGATCCCGCTGCCTCTCACATGCTAAGCGAGCGCTCTACCACTTGAGCTAATTCCCCCCCCTGCAGCCTCTGCCTGAGGTCCTCTCCTCTCCCAGGCACCCAGCCCTGACCCAGCATGCCCTGGACCCAAAGCCTGGGTCTCTCATTGGTATTGCTCTCATCCACTCACTTTCCTGTTGGGGGTGACTGCAGACAACTCCAGGGCTTGGAACCACCGTCTGTCACCAAGGGTTCACAAAAAATGCCTTGTCTGGTCATCTTCCCAAAGCCAGACAAGCATTCATGGTTGGACAGCCCTTTGAAGGGCCTCCTCCTGTGCAGGACAGGATGTGGGCCAGAGCCAAAAGAGCACTCCTTTGAGCCGGAGTTGAACCTCGTGGCTAAGGATGAACCTCATGGCTAAGGATGGCCATGCAAGGGAGCCTACAGTCCTCCGCTCTACCAGCTGAGCTATCGAAGGAAGCATAGGCACATGTCCAGGGGGACCTCGCCCAGCACACACTCAGACACTACTTCCTGAGCCGCTGTGCACCATCATGCCTCTGTTACCACATCCTGCTTTAAACAGCCTCAGCTCCAACATTACAACACCTTCTCAACCCTTTAACCTGTCAAATCATGCAAATCTGACAAACAGAAACATTCCACAAGCTCCCTGGATGATATCTTCTATAGATGGACTTTCCTTATGGCCACACCAAGCTTATCTATATCCTGCTGCATTCCCTTGTTTCTCTTTCACTGTTTTTTGCCTTCTGGTCAAGGATTGGACAAAAATATAGCCATTTCTCTGTAATGTACTGCAAGCCAGAAGGTCACGTGTAAGCCCTCAGAACCTCTCTTTATCTAGGATGAACATTCCCATTTTTCTTAGCCCATGCACATAGAGGAATCCCTCTAATCCCTGAGATTCCTGGTGGCCCTTAACTGACGTTGATCTGTGTAGGGAATCTCAAAACTGGACACACTACTTGAGATATTTGACATCTGTGAAGGAAATTCAGACATTAAAGGTCCTCTGCTGAACTGCCCTTGCTACTCTTAAAGCACCCACAACCTAAGAAAGGACACACCCCTGGCAAAGGAGCTTGTGTCCAGGCAAAGGGAATGAAAAGCATTGGAGAATGCAGGCATCGATCCCGCTACCTCTCACATGCTAAGCGAGCGCTCTACCACTTGAGCTAATTCCCCACCCTGCAGCCTCTGCCTGAGGTCCTCTCCCCTCTGAGGTCCCCACTCCTGACCCAGGATGTCCTGCACCCAAAGCCTGAGCCTCCCATTCATATCACTCACACCACCAACTCATCCACTCACAATCCTGCTGGAGGTGACTGCAAACAACCCCCGTGGTCAGAACCACCATCCCCTGCCCAAGGGTTCACCTAAAAATGCCTTGTCTGGTTACCTTCCACAACTTAGGCAAGAGCTCATGACGGGGCAGCTTAGTGTGGGGAATCCCCTGGGCAGGACTTAAAAAAAGGCAGTGGTGCCAGTGCAGGATGTGGGCCAGAGCCAAAAGAGCACTCCTTCGAGCCGGAGTTGAACCAGCGACCTAAGGATGGCCATGCAAGGGAGCCTACAGTCCTCCGCTCTACCAGCTGAGCTATCGAAGGAAGCATGGGCACATGCCCAGGACCTCGCCCAGCACTTTTCCCAAGCCACAGTGCACCAGCATGCCTCTATTACCACATCCTGCTTCAAACAGCCTCAGCTCCAACATCACAGCACCTCGCTCAACACTTTAGCCCATCAGTCATGCAAACCACAAACAGCAAATAGAAAGGCTCCATAAGCTCCTTGGATGTCATCTTTTACAGATGGACTCTCTTCATGGCCACACAGAGCTTACCTATATCCCGCTGCATTTTCCCTCGTTTCCCTTTCACTTTGCTGTATTTTGCTCTCTGCTCAAGCATAAGACAAAACAAAATTACAGCCATTCCTGTTCTGTAACCTACATTTAAGTGCCACAAGGTCATCCACAAGTCCTCTGAACATCTCTTTCTGCAAACTCAATGTACCCACTCTCCTCAGCCCATCCTTAAATCCATTGATTCCTTGAGACTCTTGGTGGCCCTCCACTGAGGTTGTTCCATTTCACTGATGTCCTTTTCTGTACTGGGCTTGATATTTGATAACTGTCAAGCTATCTTGGTTTAAGTCAAGGGGGTTGAAGCTCTAAAATTAGTTACCTCCCATTTATTTTTAGCCAACCACCTTCCACCAATAAGTAGAGATGAACACAAGTAGATATAAATGAAAAAACAACAGTTGACCAAAAATGTGAAATAGCAACAGGCAAGAAAAATAACAGTAATAACCACTAGTTACAAAGTTGCTAAATCTTACAGACTCCCTGGGAACAAAGAGAAACTAAAAATGGCGGAGAAAACCCTCTGCCCAAGATTGCGCCCTCCATAAACAATGTGGAGAGACAAAGATGGTGGCAGCTTTCCCCCGTTTTTCAACTCATGTGGACAGAGAGAACTAAAAGAGAGAAAAAAACCCCAAAACAACACAGATACCAAACCTCCATGATCACAAAAAGTCCCCCAAACAACAAGCAACAAAGAACAAGGACAAAACAAAAAGAAACACCTAGATTCAAAATCAGACAAACACCTCTCCTGTCTCTCTGGTGCTGGCAGCTCTACCAAAAAATACTCCAGCAGCTGAAACTCAGACCAGCTGGAACTCAGACTGGCTGGAACTCATAGAGAGACTTCACCTTTTCATGAAGAGAAACAGCAGGCAGCCGGCAGGGGCGACTCAGACTCCATGCCTTCCCACTTCTACTGGGCACTGCTGGGAGGCTGGGGCAACCATGTAGAGTGGGGCTGTTCCACTTTCCTTGGCACGATGTCGTGACTGTAGACTGGTATTTGTGAAATTTGCTTTGAAGCAGTCCAGGACCACGAAATGTGGCTCCTTGGAAACCTGACTGAAGCAACCCTCTCGGGAAAGAAAACAAAAGAAAACCAAAGGGAGCCTCCATCCACTCTACATCAGCTCTCTCCCTGTGAGAATGAAATGGAAAAGCAAAAGCTAAGAGGTCATAGAGAGCTACGCCTGCGAGATCCTGGCTTTTAAAAGACCCAGCAATGCCCCAGCCCTGCAGTTCCATTTCCGGCCATAAGGTTTTCAAGAGACAGTAACAATTTTGGGCACAGATAGATATGGAATATGATAACATTTTGGGTTACCCAGGACATAAGCAAAGAGGGAGAAGATCAATTAATCCATTAAACTGCCCACAGTGCTCTTGATGTCATCCTCCTCTGTAAATCCAGGGCACACCATAAATCTCCCCATGGTCTCCCTAGAGGTCAGATGGATTCCTGGCAAAGAGCCCTGTGTCCAGGCAAGGGGAATGAAAAGCATTGGAGAATGCGGGCATCGATCCCGCTGCCTCTCACATGCTAAGCGAGCGCTCTACCACTTGAGCTAATTCCCCACCCTGCAGCCTCTCCCTGAGGTCCTCGCCCCTCCCAGGCACCCAGCCCTGACCCAGCATGTCCTGCACCCAAAGCCTGGGCCTCCCAATGACTTCACTCTCATACCACCAACTCATCCACTCACATTTCTGCTGGAGGTAACTGCAAACAACTCCGGGGCTTGGAACCACCATCCTATGTCCAAGAGTTCACAAAAAAATGCCTTGGCTAGTTGTCCTCCACAACTTAGGCAAGAGCTCATGACGGGGCAGCTCATGACTTAGTATGGGGAGTCCCCTGGGCAGGACCAAAAAAAGGCAGTGGTGCCAGTGCAGGATGTGGGCCAGAGCCAAAAGAGCACTCCTTCGAGCCGGAGTTGAACCAGCGACCTAAGGATGGCCATGCAAGGGAGCCTACAGTCCTCCGCTCTACCAGCTGAGCTATCGAAGGAAGCATGGGCACATGCCCAGGACCTCGCCCAGCACTTTTCCCAAGCCACAGTGCACCATCATGCCTCTATTACCACATCCTG
Source organism: Gymnorhina tibicen (assembly GCA_013399875.1). Classification (NCBI taxonomy): domain Eukaryota; kingdom Metazoa; phylum Chordata; class Aves; order Passeriformes; family Artamidae; genus Gymnorhina; species Gymnorhina tibicen. The sequence goes on from VXAZ01009666.1 coordinate 53,279, forward strand.
CTTCAAACAGCCTCAGCTCCAACATCACAGCACCTTGCTCAACACTTTAGCCCATCAGTCATGCAAACCACAAACAGCAAATAGAAAGGCTCCATAAGCTCCTTGGATGTCATCTTTTACAGATGGACTCTCTTCATGGCCACACAGGGCTTACCTATATCCTGCTGCATTTTCCCTTGATTCCCTTTCATTGCACTGTCTTCAGCCCTCTGCTCAGCATAAAGGACAGACAAAGCATCAGATAAAGGACAGCATTTTCACTACTCTGTAATCTCCTACAAGCATGAAGGTCATGTCTAAGCCCTTTGATTCTCTCCTTCAACAGCCTGAACAGTCTCACTGTTCTCACTCATCCATGTAGAGGAATCCCTCCACTCTGTGAGGTTCTTGGTGGCCCTCCACAGGCTCTATTTCATTGATGTCCTTCCTGTGTGTGGGATCACCTGCTCCCAAGCATCCTGATGGCCTTGTTCTGAGGTCACTGCACATGGTCCACGTGTGTCTTGTACACAGAGGCACAAAGCTGAGCACTGTCACGGCTTTGTTTTGCAGGCAGTTAAACATCACACAGCTGATCATTCACCCCCTTCCCCAGTGGGAGTAAGATTCACAGGGTGAGACAAAGATGGTTTAATCGGGCAGAAAAGAAATGGAAAGTGAAATAATAGTAATAGTAATAACAACAATAGTAACAACAACAATAATAATAACTCTACTATTAATAGATCTAAAATATACAAATCAAGTGATGCAAAACACAATTGCTTTATATTCAATGAATGATGCCCAGTGAGTTCTTGAGCAGCAGCTCCCAGCCGTCTTTCCCCCTAATTTGTATACTGAACATGACACCATATGGTATGGAATATTCCTTTGGCCAGTTGCGGTCAACTGTCCTGGCTGTGTCTCCTCCCAACTCCGCTGCTGCTGCATTTCTCTGCGATGGTATAGCACGCAGCAGCAACAACGCGGTGGCGGTAAAGAAGGCGAGAAGGCTCTCATGCATGGAGACTGCAGCAGGTCTTTATTCCATGCTAACTCTCCAAGGCCTGGGACCAGCCCATGTGATAGCCCCCATAGGCAGAGGGCTGGCACATGGCATGGAGCCCAGAGAGAGAGAAGCTGGTGGCTGGCTGAACCCCAAGGCAGAGAGAGCGAGCATGTGATTTTGGGAGTCCCTATCTTGGGGGCAGTACAAGGGCAGAGTCAGGATAACAGAGCCAATAGGGAGAACCTGAGGGAGTGGTTTGGACTAGAGATGGGGGAAAGGGAAGGCACATGGAAAGGGCAGGCAGGGATATGAATAGGGGTACACCACACAACTCCTTTTGTCCCCCAGCCTCCTTGCTGGTGGGGTGGTGTGAGAAGATGAAAAATCTTTGACTTAGGATGAGTACTGTGCAGCAATAACTAAACCATCAGAGTGTTATCAATATTATTCTCCTCCTAGATCTAAAACACAGCACTTTACCAGCTACTAGTAAGAAAATTAACTCAATCCCATCTGAAACCAGGTCAATATTTATGCCTTATTCTATACTGTTTATGTCATGCCCAGGTCCCACACTTTCCAGTGCATGTTTTCTGGTCTTTTTATATGCCGATATCATTCCCTTAGCCTATGGACTATCCCTCTAAAATGCCAGTTGAGTTTATTTAGTCCATGACTTTGGGCTCCTCTTTAATATTAGTCCTTCAGGGCAGGAGAGATGATGTGTGATGTTGGACTGTTTCATTCTGAAGACAATTCTGGTTCTATCATTGCTCCATTTATCCTGGTCTAATCAAAATTCATTTTTTATAGATTAATAAAGCTAAATTCTTATTGTAATAATTTTGATATGGCATATAGCAACCATAGTAGAGATGTTACACATTATTATATAGCAATTAATAAATACGATTCAAATCACTGCCTTTTCTTACACAGAATCAAATCCCCTTGAGGTATGCATCATACTTCTCCATCCTTCTGCATTACTCACCAAGTGCACCCAGCTTCTTGATCAAAAGCAGTATCATGGATGGGTTTGCCTTTGCCTGAAGCAGGAATAACCCAGCCTGTCTTTCGCAGCATGATTTCTATGTGCATTACAGGGACCTTTCCCTTTTGTAAAATATCAAAGTTTTGATTGGGCAGGGCCAGTTTGATTAGAAGATCCTCTAGTGTTGACTAACCATGTGAATTTTGCTGAATGTGTATTCCAATGTTAAAATGTCCCAGCACCCATTGCTCTCAGTGCAGTCTTTAACAGTTCATTTGTTCAATTTTCTGGAGGCTGGTGCATGGTAGAGAGTGTGATATTTCCATTCAATGCCCTGCTGTTTGAGCCAAATATCTAAGAGGTGGCTTCTGAAATAAGTACTATTGTCTGACTCAGTTCTTTCTGGGGTTCATTGTTACCTCGTTTCTCAAGGCCCAAGACAGTATTCCAGCCAGTGGCATGAGGCACAGAATATGTTTCCAGCCATCTGGTTGTAGGTTCCACCACTGATATTAGTAAAAATGTCTTTAAGGAAAGAGTAGTCAAGCACTGGAACAGGCTGCTCAGGAAAGTGGTTGAGTCATCATCTCTGGAGGTATTTAAAAGATGTGTAGGTGTGCCCTTAGGGTCATGGTTTGGTGGTGGACTTGGCAGTGCTGGGTTAATGCTTGGATCAGATCATCTTCAAGATCTTTTTCAACCTAAATGATTCTACAGTTCTGTAATTGTAAGCACATGGCGCTTGCATTGGCAGATTTGTGGGAATGTGATATCATCAATCTGCCAGACCTCCCCATGTTTATATTTCAGCCATTGTCCTCCATTAGAGAGAGACTTTAACTGTCTGTCCTGCTTTATTTCAGGCCATGTTTCATATTCATGGATAATCATGTATAGTGTCCATGATTACATCCACCCCTCAGTCATGAGGTGATGTATATGCTGTATTTCTTCCTTGATGGCCTGAGGTGTTATGGGCCCATTAAGTTATAAATAATTCATCCTTATGTTAACAGTCCAGATCCACCTGATCCACTTCAGTCTTAGCATCCTGACCCATCAGCTGGGATTTTTGATGTTACTCAGTGACCTGACTCTTGGGTACATGACTACATGACGTACTTTTACAACAAAGTTCTCTACCCAAGCAGAAATATATTGCCATAATCCAGCAGTCCAGGTGGGTTCACCTCTGTACTGCCAGTTGACCTACTTCCAATGCCATGGCCACCCCCACAGAGCATTTGCCACCATCTATGAGTCTGTATAGAGATAATGCACTGGGCATTTGAGCAATGTCTAAAGCCAGATGCATAGCTTTCACCTCTGAAAACTGACTAGATTCACCTCGTCATTCAGCAGTTTCTGCAATGTATGTGGGAGTCCACACAACAGCTTTACATCTTTGATGTTTTCCCAAAATAAGACAGGACTCACCAGGGCATATTGTTTTTCATTTTCTGGTATTTCATTTACAGTGGGGCTTCTTCAGCCCACATTGCCTCCTTTTCTGGCAATATTCCAAAATCTTTGCCTTCCAGCCTGTTGATGATCACTTCCAAAATCCCTGGGCCACTGGGATTTCCTATTCAAGCGCATCGTGTGATCAGTGTACCCCACTTATTCCTAGTAGCATCAGTTGCATGATGTGTAGAACGGGCTCTTCCTTTGCATACCCTGCCGAGCATGGGTGCCAAGAAGAACTGTGCTTCAATACTAATCATGTCTGAAGCAGCTCAAACTCCTTCATACGATGCCAATATTTCTTTTTCAGTTGGAGTATAGCGGGCCTTGAATCTTCAGTGTCCCTGATGCCAAAACCCTAAGAGTCAACCTTGAGTCTTCCCTGATGCTTTTTGCCAGTGGCTTCAAGTAGGACCATTCTCCTCAGATGCAGCACATTTTTAACATCTTGTCCTGCCCAGAGTGGTCTGAGGGCTATGAATGTATTATTTCCTTTTCAGTTTTTTCAAGATTTGTCATTGTTCAGCGCCCAAATGAAATAATTCTTCTTCCAGGTTAGTTGATAGAATGGGCTATAATTTGGAATAAACATTCTCCAAAAACCTACAATGCCTAATAAAGCTTGTATTTTTCTTTTGCTAATTGGTGGAGACCTAGCTGTTATTTTTTGATCACATTCACTGGGATACAACGACATCCGTTTTGCCATTTTATTCCTAAAACTGGATCTCCTGTGTAGGTCACTTGACCTTACTTTGATTTATGGCAAAACTGACTTTCAGAAGATTTGGACAATTTTCTTCCCCTTCTCAAAAACTTTGTCTGCTGTATTTCCCCATATGATGATGCCATTAATGTATCACAGGTGTTCCTGTCCTAGTGTGGTCTGGTTAAGTCCGTGGAAAGTGCTAGGGCTGTGTTTCCACATCTAGGGCAGTCGATTCCAGGTGTACTGGACAAACTTCCAAGTGAAAGCAAATTGTGAACTCTCTGCTGCCAAAGGGATTGAGAAAAACATGCTAGTGATATTGATTGTGGCAAGCCACTTGGCTGCCTTTGATACAACTGCCTCCAGTTCAAATTGAAGTTCTAACATGGCTGGCATGGCAGCACTCAGCAGCAGCATGGCTTCATTCAAGGCACTGTAATCTAGTGTTGATCTCCAGTCTCGGTCGGATTTTCACAGTGGCCATATGAAACTGTTACAGGGTGAGGGAGTCCGGCTGATCACTCCAGGGCTTTCCAGCTGACAAATCAGCTTATGCATGGGAATCAGGGGGGCTTGGTTGGCGTGATATAGGGATCAGGTGGTTACCGCCTCATTTATGAGTTCTTCCTCTTCTTCCATTCCAGTCTGCAGCTACCTCTCTTCCTCCTCTTGTTTTCATAATGGCCCTGCTTTGGAGTAGACTGCCTTGTCCAGTTCTTTCTGCTGCTGATTCTTAGAAGAGGCTCCTTCACTCCTTACTAAAGGAGCCAACTTCTACTTCCAGCATCTATTCTTGTGAAGATGGTATCAGTACAGGTGTGTTCTTAGGTTCAGATGCAGTATCTGTCACTGGGACTTGGGTAGCCAAAGTGCCTGACATTTTGTCATCAGATCCAAAGACCTTCTTGTCCCCTTGAAGGTACTGAAGAGTGTTGAACAGGACTTGCTAGGCATGGGCCAGGTCCCAGCATGTTGCAGTGATTTGTTTCTCTCTGGAATTGCCAGGGTGACTGCATACTTCTTCCAAGTATTTTACTAGTTTTTCAGGATTCTGAACTTGTTCAGGGGTGAAATTCCAAAATATTTGAGGTGCCCATTGTCCTACACACTTGCCTATACTATCCCACACATCCTGCCACTATAACTGCTCAGGCTCAGGGCAGATACCTGGCTGATATCCTTAGACAGTTGTTTAAATCTAAACAAGGCCTGAAATACAAGCAGGAGACATAGCAATAGGAACATGCTGGTTTGAAGAGCCTGACTATATTCAGAATTCACAAGAGCTATTGTAATTACCCCAGAGGAGAAGGGGAAGGTGTGGGAAGTGTATGTCCCATAGATTGGCTCTAGGAGAAAAGATAAAGGATGTAATTAGGAATAGTTTCCAATAGATGGCTCTAGAAGTATGGAGGAGATAACAGTACTTGATTACAAATAGATTAGTCTTGTGATCATCAGTTTTATCATATCATAAGCCAGTGTTACAAAGCACGACAACATGATAACCTTAGCCCAGCCCCCAGAGGTGATAAACAGCACAACAGGAAACATACAGAGCAAGTAAGATGTTACACAACACAACTCTGAGAACAGAAAACAACTCTGAGAGTAAGTAAATCAACATCAGGATCAGAAACTATTAAACTAATATAATGAATACTTACAATAATTTTGTTTTAACATACTCTAGTCAGATTTGTTATTATCTCAACCTTTCAAGCCCGATGTTGGGCACCAAAAAGGGCTGTTGTGGTTTAACCTAGCAGGCAGTTAAACACTACACAACTGCTCACACAACCCAGCCCCAAGAGGGTTTTTGGAGAGAAGTGGGAGAAAAAAGCAAATTTGTGGATTGAGAAAAAGACAGTTCAAAAGATCAGAAAAGGAAGGGGGGAATATAAATAATAATAATAGAATTAGATTATACAAAAATAAGTGACCTGCAATACAACTGTTCAACACCTGCAGAACAATGCCCAGACAGCCAGTTTATAAGCAGTAGCCCCCAGGCATCTTTCTCCTTAGTATATACTGGGCCTGATGCCACATGGTATGGAATATTCCTTTGGCCAGCTGGGGTCACCTGTCCTAGTGGTGTCTCCTCCCAGTTTCTTGTGCTCTCAGTCTCCTTGCTGATGGGATGGTGCAAGAAGCTGAAAAGTCCTTGGCTTTACATAAACTCTGCTTACCAACAACTGTAACAGCAGTGTGTAACCAACATTATTCACACCCGAAATCCAAAACACGGATATTAGGAAGAAAATTAACTCTACTGTAGCCAAAATCTATATAAACCTATGTATAACAGGTACACTATTCTAAATGGCATCTATCCGATAAAGAGGAAAGTCAGAGAATACCTTCCCTCAATCCAGAGGCCTTGCTACTCTTGGAGAAGTCCTGCATGCTGTCCTCTACTGTGCTTCCCAGGTTTGCTTCCCAGGTTTGCATACCCTTCAGAGGACAGTGGGACCCCCACGAAAGGGCCCTGTGTCCAGGCAAAGGGGAATGAAAAGCATTGGAGAATGCGGGCATCGATCCCGCTGCCTCTCACATGCTAAGCGAGCGCTCTACCACTTGAGCTAATTCCCCACCCTGCAGCCTCTGCCTGAGGTCCTCTCCCCTCCCAGGCACCCAGCCCTGACCCAGCATGTCCTGCACCCAAAGCCTGGGCTTCCCAATGGCCTCACTCGCATACCACCAACTCATCCACTCATGTTCCTGCTGGAGGTGATGGCAGACAAACCCCATGGTCAGAACCACCATCTCCTGCCCAACGGTTCACCCAAAAATGCCTTGGCCACTTATCTTCCCAACCTCAGGCAAGAGCTCATGACTGGCAGATCATTGTGTGGAGCCTCCTGGGCAGGACCAAAAAAAGGCAGTGGTGGCACAGGATGTGGGCCAGAGCCAAAAGAGCACTCCTTCGAGCCGGAGTTGAACCAGCGACCTAAGGATGGCCATGCAAGGGAGCCTACAGTCCTCCGCTCTACCAGCTGAGCTATCGAAGGAAGCATGGGCACATGCCCAGGACCTCGCCCAGCACACACTCAGACAGCACTTTTCCCAAGCCACAGTGCACCAGCATGCCTCTATTACCACATCCTGCTTCAAACAGCCTCAGCTCCAACATCACAGCACCTTGCTCAACACTTTAGCCCATCAACCATGCTAAACACGAACAGAAATGCTCCATAAGCTCCTTGGACATAATTTTCTACAGATGGACTCTCCTCATGGCCACACAGAGCTTACCTATATCCTGCTGCATTTTCCCTTGATTCCCTTTCAGTGTGGTGTCTTCAGCTCTCTGCTCAAGCAAATGACACATATATAGCCATTCTACTCTAAAACCTCCTCCAAGTCAAAAGGTCATGTGTAAGCCCTGTCAACCTCTCTTTCTATAGGCTGAACATATCCACTTTCCTCAGCCCACCCACACAAAGAAATCTTTACATTCCTTGAGATTCTTGGTTGCCTTCCAGAGGTTGCTCTATTTCTTTGACTGCTTTTCTGCATAGAAGATCTCAAAACTGGACACAATATTCTATATGACAGTTGATGTCTATCAAGCAAAGAGGGAGAAACCTCTGTTAAACTGCCCATGCAGACCTGGATGTCATCCTACTCTTTGCATTCTGGGTATACTGTGAGCATCCACAGGCCCTGACAAAGGGCCCTGTGTCCTAGCAAGGGGGAATGAAAAGCATTGGAGAATGCGGGCATCGATCCCGCTGCCTCTCACATGCTAAGCGAGCACTCTACCACTTGAGCTAATTACCCACCCTGCAGCCTCTGCCTGAGGTCCTCTCCCCTCCCAGGCACCCAGCCCTGACCCAGCATGCCCTGCACAAAGTCTGGGCCTCCCAATTACTTCACTGTCATACCACCAACTCCCCTACTCACTTTCCTGTTGGAGGTGACTGCAGACAAGCCCAGTGTTCAGAACCACCTTCCCATGTCCAGGGTTCACCCAAAAATGCCTTGGCCACTTATCTTCCCAACCTCAGGCAAGAGCTCATGACTGGCAGATCATTGTGTGGAGCCTCCTGGGCAGGACCAAAAAAGGCAGTGGTGGCACAGGATGTGGGCCAGAGTCAAAAGAGCACTCCTTCGAGCCGGAGTTGAACCAGCGACCTAAGGATGGCCATGCAAGGGAGCCTACAGTCCTCCGCTCTACCAGCTGAGCTATCGAAGGTAGCATGATTGTGACACCTCAGACATTCATCACACACTCATCCAACCATTCAGGTCTCACACCACTCCCTTGTATTTGCATGACTCTGCTCTGCAGGAAATAAGAAAGACTTGCCTTATTTCACATTGCTTCTCAAGCCTACAACCCCTGGCCAGGACAGATACAACCGTGGTGGCTCACTTGAAGCAATCATCCAGAACAGAAGGCACTATCACCATGGCAAGGCAGGGACAACTGCAAGCAAGGAAGTCACTGCAGGGGTCAGAGTGATGATCATGTCCAGTGACTGACAGGCAGGTCCAGACTGACAAGCCAGGACTTAAGTCAATACAGGACGTTCCTCTGAACATCAGATTTGGATCCAAGGTCTCTGTGCCTTGATAGTGCTATGGCTGTGGCCATTACTGAGCTAGACACCAGGACTCCTGCTTTTTAACACAGAAGGAGACTGACAGCCCACAGGTGAACATAAAGAGAACTTCTGTGCCAATGGTTGGAGGTGGAAACCCCACACAAGGCCAGTGAGGGCCATTCAGGCCTATTCAGGCACTTGATGCTCAGACAAGATGTAATGGTCACCATGTAAGAGAACCAGCAATCCTCCACTACACCAGCAGATATTAATAGACTATCAGGCTCCTCTTTCTGCTCTGCCTCCATGACTATGTTCTCAAAGCAATCATCTTGAATGAGTCCTCAGGGCATCTCTATGTCTACCTTCTTCTCCAAGCAGCCCTTAAATGAGGGATCTCAGCATCTTACTCAAGACTTCAGCCACTCAGATCATGCCAGCCTCCAAGCATGGAGACTGCGCAGCACTCCAGAGCAACATTCTTCTCCCACCTGTCTGACCTGAGGAGGTGTCAGGTCCCGAGAGAGTGGTCCTGGACCATTTGTTCTGGGATAGCCATAAACTATCAGGTCCCTAGAGGGCAGTCCTGGAAACAATTAACATTCAGGATACCTTTGGACTTAATTTCATAAATTTCATTTATGGCAGCAGCAATTTAAACTTTAAACCTTATTATAAGTTGAATGGCCCATGGCAGCAATGATTTAAACTTTTCTGAACGGCCCATGGGAGCAGCAATTTAAACTTTAAACCTTATTATAAGTTGAATGGCCCATGGCAGCAATGATTTAAACTTTTCTGAACGGCCCATGGGAGCAGCAATTTAAACTTTTAAGAAGAGGAAGAGAAGAAGAAAGAGAAGAAGATAGACATAGAGGAAAAGATCCAGATCACCAGCCAAGGTTCCAGTGCTGCCTCTGGTTCAGTTCCTTCAGATGGTGGTTGCACACCCCACCCATCTCAGTTGTGCTATTTATAGACTAGTCCTCATGCATGCACATTTTGTTATTCTCAAACTTTTCAGAAGGGGTTTGGGGGGCCTCGTGGTTTCAGTCCCCTTTACCCCTGTCAGAGAGACAGAAATGCTGTCTCATACCTGGAGATAGTTACCCAGGAAGGAAGCTAGTCCCAGGAAGGTGTTATCCTGCATTGAAAGATGCTCTTTTCTAACTGCACCTTATCTCATCAGCATGGAAACAGTCCTTTCCTCTGCTACCAAGTGTTTGAGACATTGACTCTTTTTAGGTTTTCACTCTCTCATAGAAGAGAAAGAAATGGAACCTCTGCTGCTTCAATTGTGGCCTGTTGCTTTTCTTTCCTCCATCAGATCACCACAGCAAAAGGCCTAACTGTTGAATCAATAACCTCCTGATAGGCATTCTGATAAGTGGTAAGTGCTTGCTTATCTCCCACACAGCCCTTTCTTCTTCAGGATCTGCACGAGGCCACATCAATGGCCGCTCCTCAAAGGGCAAGTGCACCTGCTTCCAAGTGTCCTGGAGGCCTTAATCTGAGCTTTTTGCACTTGGTCAATGTCTGTCTTATATATGGAGGCCCAAGGATGGGCACAATATTCTGGATCCTTTCAATCATACTCAGAACAAAGTGAGAGAATCCGCTCCTTCAATTCACAGCACAGCTCCTTCAATTCACAGCACACGTTGCCATGGACATAGTCCTAGATGCTGTTCTCCTCTTTGCAGTGCAGGTCCAGGTGAGGGGAATGAAAAACACTGGAGAATGCAGGCATCGATCCTGCTACCTCTCACATGCTAAGCGAGCGCTCTACCACTTGAGCTAATTCCCCACCCTGCAGCCTCTGCCTGAGGTCCTCTCCCCTCCCAGGTACCCACCTAGCCCTGACCCAGCATGCCCTACACCCGAAGCCTGAGCCCCCCTAATCAGTTTCATTTTCACAATACCACCCACCCACTCACTTTCCTGTTGAAAGTGACTGCGGACAACTCCAGGGCTCAGAACCACCATCTGTCAGCAAGGGTTCACAAAAAAATGCCTTGGCTGGTCATCTTCCCAAAGTCAGACAAGAGCTCACAACTGAGCAGCTCATTATGGGGAGCTCCCCCAGGCAGGACCAAAAGGCAGCAGTGCCAGTGCAGGATGTGGGCCAGAGCCAAAAGAGCACTCCTTCAAGCCGGAGTTGAACCAGCGACCTAAGGATGGCCATGCAAGGGAGCCTACAGTCCTCCACTCTACCAGCTGAGCTATCGAAGGAAGCATGGGCACATGCCCAGGACCTCGCCCAGCACACACTCAGACGACCATTCAGCTTACATACCACTTCACATATACCTGCATGACACTGTCCAGGAGGAAAAAAGAAACACTTGCCTTAGACCCACATTGCCCAGAAAATCTGAGGTCCATAACACCAAACCAGGGCAGACCCAGCAACTGTGGCTCATTCCAGATAAGAGGCCAGAGCAGAAGGCACCACCAGGCACTGCAAGGAAGGAAGTCACTGCAGAGGTCAGAATGATGATCATGTCCAGTGAGTGCCAGGCAGGTCCAGACTGACAAGAGAGGGTTGAGGTCAAGCCAGAACATCCATCTGCACATCAGCATATGCATCAAGAGTCTTTGTGGCTGGACATATTCAAAGCTATGGGTCTTACTTAGCTAGTGACTAAGACTCTCGTGGTGTAGCATGGAAATAGAGATTAATGTAAATAGAGCTCCTGGACCCATGGGTGGAGATGGAGGTCCCATATGAGGTCAGTTCAGGGCCTTTCTGATGTATTAGGGCAGGCAGCACCCAGACAGATGTGATGCGTAGCCACGGAAGGGAGCCTACAGCCCTTCACTCCACCAGCAGAGCTATGCAGGGACCTGTGGGAGTCCAGAGTGCGGGGAATATTTCTCTGCCTGTTTTAAGGAGTTTTACCCCCCTGGAACACCCTGTTTTTGACCTTCGTCTATGGAGAAAACTGCCAACTCTCTGGGAAGAATTTGAACGCACAGCGGTGTGAACTAGATGATAGAATATTATGTAAGGTTACACAGGGTGAATATATAAAGGTTTGTTAAAGTAGCAAATAGATAAAAAGCAAAAACTCCAAAATGGAGGATTGTTGTTGTTCTTTAACCTTCTTCTTCTTTTACTACTCCATTTAATGCAGCAAAAATTGTTTAAAAGGACTGGATAAAGAAATCTGCAGTTCCTGTAAACATGTTATAAAGATTTGTTGAATATTGGTGGAAAAGTGAAAATATCTTTTGTTTCAAACACCTATTGGGTAGTTTAGCTTTAAGAAGGCCGTGTTATCTTGATTTTCAGGACATTCTGTGCACATTTCAAAGCATTCACCTCTCTCTGCTGTACTTCTAACTTTTCTGATAAGACTTAATAAACTATTGAAAGCAGAGAAGGCTGGATGTCCTTAATTAAGTGGAAATCCAGGCAAGGACTTCGGAATCCTCCTGCAGCAGGAGAGGTATGATTTAAGGCACAGCTAAGCAACAGGTGGAATTCACAACAGAATCCCACAGGGACCCAAACAAGCTCTTCCTCTGTGACAGAGCAGTCAAAGCAATCACCTTGGATGAGGCCTCAGGACATCGCTTTTCAAATCTCCTCCAGTAGCCCGAGCTCAAGGTTCATTGCAGCTGACTCAAAGGTTCAGCCATTTATATTACATCAACCTCCAAGCATGAAGACTGCACAGCATTCCAGGAAACCCTTCTTCTCCTGCCTGTCTGACCCGAGGAGGGAAAAAATGGAATCTATCCTGCTTCAGTTGTGGCCCATTGTGTCTTGTTCCTCTTCCCATCACCACAGTAAAAGGCCTAACAGTTGAATCAATAACCTCCTGACAAGCATTTGAAAGCTTCTGCTTATCTCACACAAAGCCTGCAGTTTGCAACCATCTGTCTTTCATGTATTACAATAGAATGTTTTGGGTTGAACAGGACCTTTAATCATCATGTTGTCCAACTTTTCTGCTGTGGGCAAGAGCCTGTTTCACTGGATCAGATAGCTTAAAGGCCCATCCAACCAGATATGAACTTTTGCAGGGTTGGGGTATCTTCAAGTTCTCTGGGCCACCTGTTCCAGTGCCTCACTACCATCATCATAAAGAATTTCTTTTTACATAATCTAAATCTACCCTGTTTTGTTTAAAACCATTTCCACTTGTTCCCTCACTATAAGGCCTGCTAAAAAGTGTCTTTGTCTTTCTTATAAGTCTTCTTTATCAATTGAAAGTTGCTATTAGGTCTCCCTGGAGCCTTCTCTTCTCCAGGCTGAACAGTCCTACTCTCTCAGTGTGTCTTAGCAGCAAAGGTATTTCATCCTGCCAATCAGTCCTGTGTCCCTATTCTGGACCAGCTCTAACTATGTCTTTCTTATGCTGGGGAACCCATGGCTGGACACAGCACTCCAGGTGTGGTCTCACAAGAGTGTGATAGAGGGGCAGAATAACCTCCCTCCACCTGCTGGCCACACTACATTTGATACAGCTCAGCAGATGGTTGACTTTCTGGGCTACAAAGGTACATTGCCAGCTTATGTCAAGTTTTTCACCCACCAGTACCCCAAGTCCTTCTCCACACAGCTGCTCTCACTCCATTCATCCCTCAGCATGTACTGATACCAGTGATTGCCCTGGCCCAGGTGCAGGACCTTGTGCTTGGGCTTGTTTAACTTAATGAAGTTCCCATGGACCCTCCCCTTGAGCTTTTTGAGGTCCCTCTGGATGGAATATTTTCCCTCAAGCATATAACTGCACCACTCCCCTTGTCATCTGTAAACTTGCTGAGTGTGTGTTCAATCCCACTCACTATGGCATCATTGATGAAGATATTAAATAGTATACAGTATAGGTCCCAATACAGACCCTTGAGGGACACTACTTAATACTGGGTTCCACTTGGATATCGAGCTATTGACTACAGTTCTTCGGATGTGGCCATCCAATCCATTCCTTATTCATTGAACAGTCCATCCATGAAAACCCTGTGTCTCCAACTTAGTGACAAGGATGTTGTATTGGATGATGTCAAAGGCTTTAGCGAAGTCTAGGTAGATGACATCCATAGCTCATTCCTTGTCCACTGATGCAATCAGTCTATTGTAGGAGGCCACTAGATTGGTCAGTCATGCTTTGCGCTTGGTGAAGCCTTTTTGGCTGTCTCTAAACACCTCTCTGTCTTCACATGTCTAGACATACTTTCCAGGAGGATCTGTTCTGTGATCTTAGCAGGGTGACTCACTGCTTGGTGGTTTTCAGAGTCATTCTTTTTACTGTACTTAAAAATTAGTTTGATATTTTCCTTTTCTCAATAACAGAGGACTTCACTTGAGGAGGCATAAAGCTGGGCAAGGATATCAATCTGATCCCAAGTAAATAGGAAGATACAAATACCCCAGTCTACAGCCCTTCCTGCTCCTGGTACAGCCCCAGTTGCTGTAGTTATCTGTGCAGCCAGCTACAAAGAGCTCCTAATAACACCGGTGAGCAGAGGGACCCCTGACAAAGGGCCCTGTGTCCTAGCAAGGGGGAATGAAAAGCATTGGAGAATGCAGGCATCGATTCCGCTGCCTCTCACATGCTAAGCGAGCGCTCTACCACTTGAGCTAATTCCCCACCCTGCAGCCTCTGCCTGAGGTCCTCTCCCCTCCCAGGCACCCAGCCCTGACCCAGCATGCCCTGCACCCAAAGCCTGGATGCACCACCAACTCAACTGGCCATGTTCCTACCGGTTGTGATCCCAGACAACACCAGTACTCAAAACCACAATTTACTGACCAGGGTTCACGCAAAAATGTCTTGTCTGGTCAACTTCTCAAGGTCAGACAAGAGCTCATGGCTGGACAACCCTTTGAAGAGGAGCCCCCTGGGCAGGACCAAAAAAAGGCAGTGGTGCCAGTGCAGGATGTGGGCCAGAGCCAAAAGAGCACTCCTTCGAGCCGGAGTTGAACCAGCGACCTAAGGATGGCCATGCAAGGGAGCCTACAGTCCTCCGCTCTACCAGCTGAGCTATCGAAGGAAGCATGGGCACATGCCCAGGACCTCGCCCAGCACACACTCAGACAGCACTTTTCCCAAGCCACAGTGCACCAGCATGCCTCTATTACCACATCCTGCTTCAAACAGCCTCAGCTCCAACATCACAGCACCTTCTTCAACCCATCAATCATGCAAACCACAGAAAGGCTCCATAAGCTCCTTCGATGTCATCTTCTATGGATGAACTCTCTTCATGGCCACACAGAGTTTATCCATATCCTGCTGCATTTTCCCTCGATTCCCCTTCACTGTGCTGTCTACTGCCCTCTGCTCAAGCATAAGACAAAACAGAATTACAGGCATTACTCTCTTCTGTAACCTATGTCTAAGCACTGCAACAAGTCCTCCAAACATCTCTTTCTGTAAACTGAAAGCACCCACTCTCCTCAGCCCATCCTTAAAGAGAAATCCATTGATTTCTTGAGACTCTTGGTGGCCCTCCACTGAGGTTGCTCTATTCCATTGATGTCCTTTTCTGTACTGGGCTTGATATTTGAGAACTGTCAAGCAAAGAGGGAGAAGATAATTCTTCTGTCAAACTGCCCATAGTACTCTTGATACAACCCTGGATGTCATCCTCCTCTGCAAATCTAGGGCACACCATAAATCTTCCCACAGCCCCCAGAGAATAGATGGATCCCCACCAAAGGGCCCTGTGTCCAGGCAAAGGGAATGAAAAGCATTGGAGAATGCGGGCATCGATCCCGCTGCCTCTCACATGCTAAGCGAGCGCTCTACCACTTAAGCTAATTCCCCACCCTGCAGCCTCTGCCTGAGGTCCTCTCCTCTCCCAGGCACCCAGCCCTGACCCAGCATGCCCTGGACCCAAAGCCTGAGCCCCCCTGATCAGCTTCACTTTCACACTACCACACACTTACTCACCTTCCTGTTGGAGGTGACCCCTGACAACTTCAATGTTCAGAATCACCATCCCCTGCCCAAGAGTTCACCCAAAAATACCTTGTCTGGTCAACTTCCCCATGTCAGGCAAGAGCTCATGGCTGGACAGCCCTTTGAAGGGGAGCCTCCCGGGCAGGACCAAAAAAAGGCAGTGGTGGCACAGGATGTGGGCCAGAGCCAAAAGAGCACTCCTTCGAGCCGGAGTTGAACCAGCGACCTAAGGATGGCCATGCAAGGGAGCCTACAGTCCTCCGCTCTACCAGCTGAGCTATCGAAGGAAGCATAGGGAGATGCTGCTGACATCGTCTGATACTTCATAGTATTGTCATATTTCACCTTATAGAATATATTTTCTTGTCTTCAAAATATTGCTAATTTCATCCAAAAGCACCCTCATCAGACCCACCCCTGTATCAGAGTCTGGCCTGATTTCACCTTTCAGTCTAAGCCTCTGACTGACAGAGATCTTGAGCTTATTTCAGTGACTTCATTTCCATGAGTGCCTTACCCATCTAAGGCACACTTATCCATATTTTGGGATAGCTGTTTCTCTGTTTGATGTCACTTTTCTCTCCCAAACTTGCTTGCTGCTGTGGAGGGCTGCAGTGGACAGTGATCCTAAAGTGGTGAACGAGAAGGCCATTCACCATGAGAAAAATACGAATGTACATAAACCCATGGTTTTGGCTTAGGAAGTAGCCAACAAACTCCTTTGTTCATTTCACTCTCTACTTTTTTGTCTTCTTCCTTTTACTCATAATGAACCCTGGTTATTACATAACTGGGAATGTCACTTTTCCAGAACCCACAGGGAAACTTCCATATAGTTGGTACTTTGTGTTATATCAGGTAGTTTTTGTCCTTACTTTTATTTTTTCTTGGGTTGGACCTAACAGAGTCCTTTGTCTCACTCATATGAATTGCACTGCTAATATCTAGATCTCTTTCCCATTGCTAAATCATCTCCAATTAGTATATGTCATCTCAGTGTGCAGAGAGTTGTTTTGGTGATGTACTCTTTTTAGTGAGAACAGCTGTCCCAAAATCAAAATAAGAACATAGATTATCTTTTGTTAATTGTTGAAAGTAATCCTGTTAGTAGTCTAAAACAATACTAGGTTAAGTAAGAGTGTAACTAATGTCTTTCATCTTTTCAAAATTACATTCTGTTCAAATTCTTGTTTTTTATGAGATTGTTTGGGATGTGGGTCAGACAGAAGAAGTCTTTGGGTCTCTGGGAAAAGAAAGAAAGGCTGGAGATTGATTGTCCGATGCCTGCAAACACACATGGGGTTTTGAAAGTAATACTTTTACCTTTTTTTCCTTCTTTTTTTTTTTTTTCCTAATTGTTCAGGTTTGTTTTCAGGTAAGAAAAGGGATAGATCGCATAATTTACTTAAATACTTGGATGGCACATAATGTCATTTGTCATGCAAGACTTAGCTTGTTTTTCCAGTTCTCATATTTAATGTTTTATTGTGTTTAGGGCACATGTTAAACATGACCAAAACTTTGTGTTTAAGGTGCAATATGCACAGTACATTAAATATGACTGAACATAAACCTATTCATGCTATTAGACACATATTTAAGGAGTTATTTATGACCTATTATTCTGTGACTTGAGTTAAACAGAATTGAAGAGATCATTGGCAGAAGCTGTTCCCAGGCTCATATCAGTCTTGCTATTCGCAGAATGTCTTCCAGGCAGGAACTGTCATCAGGAACAAAGCAGCTACTTTTACTGGAGGAGTAACCTGTACTGGGACTTCAAAAGGAAATCAAGTAGGATTCTACTCTGAGGTTAATTTGTTAGAGGAAGTGTAGGCACACTGCCTTCATACCACAAATAGTATTTTTGGTCATAGCAGTTATGGCCAGCTCTCAAAATATTTGGAGAGAATATTTACAAAATGCAACATAGCTTGGCTGTGATTGAATCAGCTTAAAACACTACTAAATCACTTTTGATGCCACTAGAGGTCAGCACTAGTCATTAAATAAATATCCTGGAGACATTGCAAGTTCTTCACAGGGTGATTTTTGAAAGGATATACTTCTGTCCATGCTTGTTTTGCAAGTGTGTGTGAGCTCACACTACCAGTGCTTCAACATGGTTGGAAGCAAACCCCTTCTTCTTGATGCTGTGCTTCCCCAGTGCTGTGAGCCAAGAGTCACACACTGTACTTTTCAAGCTGTACCTGTCCTCAAATGCCATAGCGCTGAGTACAGTCAGGGGGGAAAGGCACTGTCAAACCCTGTCCTAGTAAAGGCTTCCACTGGCATAAGCAACCCAAACTAGTTGACACTACTCCACTCTCACACCACACAGGGATTACTGCATTTAGCTCTGGGCACCCCAAGATAAGAAGGACATGGACGTGCTGGAGAAAGTCCAGAGGAGGGACACAAGGATGATCAGAGAGATGGGGCACCTCTCCTATGAAAACAGGCTGAGAGAGTTGGGGTTGTTTGGCCTAGACAAGAGAAGGCTCCGGGGAGACCTTAGAGAGCACTTTCTAGTACCTAAAGCTGTCCTGCAAGAGAGCTGGAAAGGGATTTCTTACCAGGGCATGAAGTGATAGGACAAGGGGCAATGGCTTTAAACTAAAAAGGACTATGTTTAGATTAGATATTAGGAAGAAATTCTTTACTTTGAGGGTCACGAGGCACTGAAACAGCTCGCTCAGGGAAGTTGTGGATGCCCCATCCCTGGAAGTCTTCAAGGACAAGCTGGATGGGGCTTTGAGCAACCTGGTCTAGTGAAAGTTGTCTGTTCCTGTGGTGGGGGGCCAGACCTAGATTTAAGGTTCCTTCCAACGCTAACCATTACATGATCCTATGAAAATAACCATTCTATGATCCTATGACAATCCCCTTTCACTGCTTTGAGGATTGTCTCAGAAGGGCAGCAGTGGGGAATTGGGCCCAAAGACAATGAAACCATGATTGACTCATTATGCTTTTCCACCTTGTACTTCAAAAAGATGCTTCCCTTCTATTACAACTCCTGACTGTGTTCTCCATCGTCACTGTCTGGGCTTCTGCAAACACAGACACTGTTTACAACATTTTAATACAGCTACTATTGATAGGCAATTGAACACAGAATTTCCTTTGCTATAAAGAAAATAATGTTGCCTGGATAAGCAGTGTGATCATCATGTTTTTAAACAACCTTTAAAAAAAATCTTTATCTTTGCTAAAACCTGCTAAATGATGCAAATGAGTTGGCAATCATAATGCAACAAATGCCTGTGATTTATTATCATGTTGCAATCTGTGCTTTCATCATATATCACTGTCTACTTTAACACAGTAGCTGACTAGGTATCAATACACAAAGTTCATTCTCAGTGTAATAGGCACACCTCTTTCACCAAAACTTTCATGTTTGGTTCCTTTGTGTTACTTTTCTTCCACTGAGTACATCAGAGCAGGAAAAAGGAAGGCTGAAAACACTGTTCAGAATTATTGTAACTCTATGAAAATATTTTTTGTAATGTCTTGTGTCTATATACATGCATACAAACAGATGACTTATTTTCCCTCTGATTTTTTTGTTTGTGTCTCATGTTTAAGAAAATTGGCTCTGAAATATCATCCTGACAAGAATCCAGACAATCCAGAGGCTGCAGAAAAATTTAAAGAGATCAACAATGCTCACGCAACCCTGACTGATCTGTCCAAGCGAAACATATATGACAAGTATGGATCATTAGGCCTCTATGTGGCAGAACAGTTTGGTGAGGAAAATGTTAACACCTACTTCATGCTCTCAAGCTGGTGGGCAAAGGTAAGGTGTTACTTTCTTTTGGAAATCAAATGTTACAATGCACACTGACAATTGCATACACAAGGAATCCCCTGAAAAACATGATCTCTCCACAGGCTTAAGAAATAGTAGGATCTGACTCTAAACTAAAAACTTAATAAAACAATATTATCTGGAAAACAGACAGTAGCAGAATGTAACGCAAGCTCAGACTAGCGCTAATATAGAAAGTTTTCTCTTTTTTTTAACCTGGTACATAGTTACAGTACATGTTTTGTAACACTTTCAGACATTAATTAGATTTGAATCTAGTGCTCCAGGTTAATTTTGACTTTCTTTTCTGTAGTGACTAAATAAAAATGACTTATTATTCAAAAACAAGAAATCCCATTTATGTGACAACCAATTAATAAATTATTACCGTACAAATTTAGCTGTCTTTTTTGCTATACATAGCATACAACATAAGTAAGCAATAACAATACATAACACTGTGATTATGGCATTATATGTGTGCACTGGTGATGGAGTGAGAGAAAGGAACTCGAAGAAAAGGTTAGAAGAGTGGAATGGAGGAAGAGAGTAGGAAAGGAAGAGAATGATACATCAAAACCCTGCATATTGCTCAAGGAAAAGCACATAATGGGCTGTTCTAGTCATGAAGGAGTTGGGTTCATTTGTTCCCTTATCACATTGGGATCCTCTGATGTTTGCATATATCAAATTCAAGTGTTTTTGCAAATACTGAAATTTTACAGATATGCAACAAACAGAATTGCAAATGTGCAAAATCCATGCAGTCCCCACCTGTTTCCAGGCACAGAAGCACAGGAAAGCACTCTGCTGGACTGCTGGAATACATAGGAAGATGATCGGTACTGTTTGAAGCAAGCACTTTATGACAGTTTTTATCTGAGAACTGTGGAACACAGATTTCTCTGTTCAGCAAAGAACAGGCCAGTGCTGCATTGCTCCGCATTCCCCTTTTAAGCTGGGAAGTCACTTGGGCGCTTTGGGGGTCTGAGAAACCATAATTTGTCTTCTGAATCAGGATGAGGCAGAAGCTCCTCAAATGCAGAACAGTGCATGAAACCAATGAATAAAGTACTGGTGTTAAACTTGCAAAGGTGCTTCCCCATCAGAGGCTGGTTGGAAGCTGCAGCTGCTGTAGCTGACTCCTGCTGCAGGCCGGACACCCCACCAAAGCTGTCATCTCCTGATGGATCATTCCCACGTGTCTTTGCTGTCCACCCTCTCCTTCTGCCTCTTTGTCACAGTTAGGTGGCCTAAGCACTGAGAGGGCAACAGTGTTGACTCCTTTAACAGTTTTGACAAAAGAGATTTTCTTCACTATTTCTTCTTTTTTTTTAGGTTTTATTTTTCTTTTACTTTGTGATCTTTAATGGAGATTTTATGGAGTATAAAGTCCTCTGGGGTCATAAAATCAGGTACAGAAATAACCACTGTGGCTTTGACTCATAAAGAGAGTAGTGGGGAGTACAGAGAGAAGCTAGTAACTTCCTAACAACTAAAGGAGAAATGTGAGGATTGCTTCAAGCAAGCTGTATCCCAGAGGTGAGACAAGATATGCTGAAAAGCAAAGTAATCATTGCTTCCTGGTTTTCAAGAATTTTGTACAAAAAATCCAAAATATGTATATAGACTCATTTGAGGATTATCACAGGTCTATCTCTCCCCCAGCCCAAAATCTTGAACCTCCAAAGTATAAAGAGGCCACCAAGTGGGGTTTTTTTTGCAAGCTGAGCTCACTATTTCTTATTTTTTTTTAACTCATGCACAAATGCGGGGTCAGTTTGAAATTTTTACATTGGTCATCATAATACTATTTGAGTCTGAGGCATCATCTACAGAGGACCTTTGGACTCCTGATTTCCTCCATTATGGTGGAGGACAGTAGGGACCATAACCTTTGCTTATTATCTTCCTCATTGACTGCAAACATTCCTCTTCCCAGCACATTCACACTGAGAAAATCTGACAGTTGCGAGGAGTTTTATCATTAGCAGTAAGGAAACTCAAATGAAAGGAGAAATGAAAAATGAAAATTACTGCTCTTTTTCAGAGTGCCAGGCTTTTTAGCAGGCATATTAAACTGGGAACATGGGTAATGGGAACTCGAACTGCTTCTCCACTGGCAGGCATAGAGGTTGTTTGTTTAACTGTTTTAGCAAAAAACCAATTCAGCCTCTACCATGAAGACAGTTCATTGATGACATCAATAAACTGATTTTTGATTTACCAACTATGATAATATAAGCACAGGAAATGTTGAAACATTAAAGGTATCATAAATAAACTCAATGTGTTTTCCCCTCTATATACTTTTATTCTTTTTTTTTTTATTCTATATGTTGTGGTGATTTATTCTCCATTATGGCATAAATGATAAACAGATAATTTACCTTAGGGATTATGGCACTGTTTCAGGTGTCCGTTAGAAAAAAAGAATTTTAAAACAAAAAGTCAGAGTCCTTCTTTTTATTTAAAACCACCTTGCTCACTCTAGATACATGCTTATATTAATATTAGGCATATAAATAGTCTTATTACCTTCAAAGATGCTCCAGGCTGCCCCCACTAACATTAGCTCAGACATGTATACATAATAATATTATTGGCACAGCTCCATTGTCTAAGTTTGACAATATCCTGGCATTTGTGCTTACTTTCTTCTTCAGCAGCATGTTGTCTTATGAATATAACAAATAGTTAGTAAAGGGCAGACCATATTAACTATAATGCTAAAGCCTGGCTGTACCTCCAATCCATATATACCTGGGGGCCAAAAAGCTGTGCTGCTTTTACCTACACATTCAGAGAATCATAGAATGGTTTGGTTTGGAAGGGACCTTAAAGATCATCCAGTTCCAACCCCCCTGCCATGTGCAGAGAGACCTCCCACTAGACCAAGTTGCTCAGAGATCGATTCAACCTGGTCTTGAACACCTCCAGCAATGGGACACTCACAACTTCTCAGGACAACCTGTTCCAGTGCCTCACCACCGTCACAATGAAGAACTTGTTCCTAATATCTAATCTAAATCTACCCTCTTTCCATTTATTTCTACATATCAGCTTTGATTTGCTTTCCAGGAATGTCACTGATTTTCCTTTGCTCTTATACCACTATGTCCATGAAGAGACGTCTATGGAGCTTTCTTCTGTGTCACAAACAACTCCTGGAACTACCTTGGGTCAGGAGCCAGGTTGCTGTCACGTCCCCATGGAGCACAGACTGGCAATGCCAGCCTAAATTCTCCCCTCCTCCAAGTCCCATTGCTGTGATGCAGCACACACTTGAATATCTGTGAAGGTGTCCTGTGAACCCAGGCACTGACTTGGTCTGAGGGAAGAAAGCTCTGTAAATTTAAATTTTCTGGCTCTTGACTCTGACTGAGATCTCTGGTCTTGGCCCCAGGCAATTGTGTTGCCTCTCCTGAAGCCTCTGTGCTTTGTGCCATGGGGACAACAGTGAGCAAAGGGAACTTCTTGCTACCTGAGTCCCCAGATCAAGAAACCATAGTCCGAGGACTATAATTTAGGAGATGTCACCTGTGTGGTCCTGCACAGGCTAATGGGGAGAGAGGGAGACACCCACAATAGGCAATTCAAATACTTTTATGCCTGAATCTCCCTCTGGAACAGCTTTTCATTTCTCTTTGATTGTGTGGGGAGTCCACAGAGGCTACAGTCCTAAACTGGATGCCTTAGTTCAGTGCCCAGAGTTATGTGGGATGCATCTGGGTCTTTGCTTCTTTTTCTCCCAGCTTTGTTATTGACAAGAGTCTGCCAGTAAATAAGTGTTTGCAAAAATGATCTTGGGACAAATGAGTCATTTTAAAGATGGAAATGAGTCATTTTAAGGTGGGTGGGGTTTTGCATACTGCCTGGAGGGTTTTTCTGAGGGCCATCAGCCGAACAACAGACTTTCAAATGTTGAGCATGTTGGGGGCCTGTCTTCTTTGTGGATGTGGTCCTTAGTGACAAGTAGGAGCTTGTGGGTGAGGAGGGCTTTGGAAGATCTGGTCCTTGTTCAGGCACTGGTACAGCAGATGGACTCCTCTGCCAAGCACTTAGGAGCCAGAGTTCCTCTGACAATCTTCCTTCAGCTGTAAGAGACAGCCACAAGTTTGAGGAAGGTCACTGCTGACAGGATTTTCATCCTGCTGTGTTTAACCCAGGGCCTGTTTGCAGTCTGTGGTTTGCTGACGGGCTGCTACCTCTGCTGCTGCCTCTGCTGCTGCTTCAACTGCTGCTGTGGAAAGTGTAAACCGAAGGCACCCGAGGGGGAACAGCAGGAGTTTTGTGTGTCTCCAGAAGATTTGGAAGAGCAAATTAAGAATGACATGGAAAGAGGTGTGTATTGTAGGGGCTTACCGTGTGGCAAAGCTGTTCAAAATAATCTTTAAAGCCTGTAGTCCAGATGTTCTGCTCACAATGCTGAGGGTGCTTCCAGACTTCAGTGGAGACGTGCCAATTCACTCTAGCTAAGACCATGACCCAGTGAACTTCCCAAGTTATGTATAAATGCAAAACCAAACTTATGACACTTACAACTAAGTATCTCCTGAATCTCTTATGAAACACTTAAACAATAAAAGTCTTTGGCCTTACTTTAAGAGACAATGTTCACCCTGTAGCCCCCATGTCCATGTTCCTTCATTTCCTAGATTCTGTACTCATACATTAGGCTCTACTAGACTGCTGCTTGTCATGTCTGATTGGCCTGAATAAGCTGTCATTCAGACTTGACTTCCGTAAAATTTATCTGTGCTTCTGGTGGATAATGTACCCATTCAAGAAAAGGCTTCAAGAAAAGATGGACAAGTTTCCACCAGTAAGGTTGTGCAGTAACCCAAGAGATTATGCATGGCAGCTACCATGGTGTGGGGGCCAGTGGGCCCATAATACAAGGGACAGAAATCCTCTCCAGATTAGAGTGAAGTAAGAAGACCTTTCCTAGGATGCTGTTTCATTATGCAAAATGTACCCCCGTTCTGCTTCCCCAGTTGGCCTCCCTGCCCCTTTATACCTTATCTGTTCCTTCCCTAGAAAATTCTCCCTTCCCCACTCTCCCATTGGACCTTGTTCCCTGCCACTCCCTCAGATTTTCCCATCGGCTCCGGTACCCTAGTCCCGCCTATGTACCGCCCCTGTCCCTGATGCTTTCCCCGCCCCCGTATATAGGCTGGAACTTTCCATCCCCCGAGGTCTTTGGTCCCTGCCTTCCTTTCATGGCGGAGCTGAAATGAATCTCTGCTGTGAAAATTCCACAGAAAGATCCTTCCTACCTCTTTGCCGGCAGCTTGTCGAAGAAGCTACCTGGTGCACGTGTGTGTGTCTGTGTGAATGCAGTGGCTGCCGAGCGACTTTCTGCTACAGTCGGTTTGGGAGGTCGTAGCACTCCACCAGAGCACCCCCCGGATACCAACACCACGGTCCTGTCGCTCTCCCATCCAGCCCCCAAGCTGCTCACTCTCTTCTGCACTGGCAGTAGCAATACTGCTACCTTACCCAGGCCTTGGATAAAATCCAGGTGTAAACTAGTCCTCTCAAAAATGTCTGTAGTTCCTGGCCCATTTAATTCTCTGGTGTGCTTCATGGTGGGGTAGGCAAGTGCTAACTTAGGGACAAGAGGAACAGGGAACTTAGGAGCCAGGAACATGGGCCTGTGGCAGCAGAATGACCTTCGCAGCAGGTCACCCTCATTCTTTGGCTTTGCTGCATTCCCCCAGCTGCACATTCAGGTTTTGGCTATGCCAAGAGAGGATGGTGGTGATTTCCTAATTTGGCATTAGTGTGGGATACAACAAAAGAGCTCTGTCCTAATCTTCTGAAGGTTTTGCTTTCATATTCAGGGAAAGTAGAAATATCTCAAACTGGATAGATATGTACAGGGTGAGAGATGCAATGACCCTTGCTCCAGCAATAAGAACCCAAGGTACCAGGGAAAGACTGAGGACACTTTTCAGTTGCAAATTTATATAAACTATGATTAAGATTATGGTTTTTTATGAGGAAGGACCCAAGAAGTCAGTTCACTCTTTTTCTCTTCCATTGTTATGGAAGATCTTACACTGTTACATTCTTATGTTTATTATGCTTAAAATAGCACTGCCAGATTGCAAATGTCATGTTCCTTTAGCAGTAAGAAATTTTTCCCCACCAACTTTTCACACAAATTTACCCTTCCATAAATATGTAACAAAACACTTGTAGTAGTTGAAACAAATGCTATTTTTATAACTGTTATGCCAACGTGTGGTGGTGTTTTTAAATTGATTTTGCCTAGAGGCATATCAAGGTAAACACAGCTTAAAAACCGATCATACTTGATCAGTCTGTGCAAAGGCAATAAAAAGTATTAGTGAAAACTTTATAACCACAATACCTTATTTGAGACAAATATAATAAACTCTATGACACTAGGCACCTGAAAAGTGCAAATCTAAAATGGGTCTTGCTCTCCATGAGTCTATGATACCAAAGCCAAGTCTAAAGTAGAAGGATGGAACTTTGAAGAATCAGAATGTTTAATTTCTGCCCAATTTGTTTATTTTTAATTTGGTTTATTTTTAATTTTGATTCTCCCTCAAAATCCAGCACAAAATTCCCCAGTGGCAGAAAAATAATTGCTCCCTCCTTCTGGCACAGGTACCAGAAGGTATTGGTATTCTTTAATTTTAGGCCCCCTTGACATCCCTTTACTCCCTCCAAGTCCCACTGAGACTGATTTTAAAAAATAATTTTAAATGTTTAGCAAAGTACCAGTCTGAAAAATTAAACATAATGTGGAATTTCATGTTTTAAGTATTTGGAAAACAATATTAAATATATAGGTAGGGTCTGAAGAAAACTAGATCTTTATACCTTTCCCACCCTCCTCTTCAGTCTTGTTACATTTTCCTCCTAATCAAAACCAGCAAGCCTCAGTAAAGTAGAATTCACTGTATTTTAAAAGAGAGCAATGTATAAGAAATAAAAAGAAAAGCTTTATGGCAAAGGTAACATGAGCTTATTTTCTGCAGCTGAAAGGAAACCAGACAATGAATTTAGAAAAAAAAAAGAATGACAGCCAGATCAAAGTGAGCTTCCTCCCTTCCTTCTTCCCTTGTCATCCCAACTTCAGGCATGCTGGCCAGAAAGACACAGCTGACTTTTAGAACAGCAAAGATTGTGCATTTTTGAATGTTGGGCCATAGAAATTAATACTCATGCCTTCCTTTAGGTAAATAATAGAAATGCTCCTGTATGTAATTCAGAAACAAACTGTAATCACTTGTGCAGCAGATTCCATTTTGGAAGAGGAGATTCTATTAGGATCCAAATTCTTTGCATGCCCTCTGTGCACAGACTGAGCATTCTAGCCAGTAATTAATTTCTTTGCTTCCTGCTGTACCCAGCATCTACATTATTGCTAACCACAACTTTTTGCTGAGGTCAAAATGTAGATTTTCATGCTAAGGCCTCTTTTCTGAGGAACACAACATCAATAAAGCATCACAATTCCTGATGCTAAAAACCTCTGAGAGTGAGTCCTTAGCAGTTGTGCTCAGTGGGAGCTGCCTGGTGCTGGCTGTACTGCTCAAAAGAGTTCAGATTTAGACTTCAACTATCAAACTGACATGACTGTAATAATTTTTCAGTTCCTCACATTTCTCATTAACAAAATTAAGGTTTTACACAGTTGATTTCATTCTTCAAACTAACATAAAACATAATTATTAGTGAAAAAGAAAGAGGTGCGAGGCCAAAGATTCAGTGATCCATTCCCTAAAATGTAATAGCAAAGTTAGTTGTCACTGAAATCAACACAATCATGCCAAAGGCTGCAATCCTGTTGAAATGCTATTTCTCTAGAAAGAGAGAATTTCTAGGGGAGTTTATATTCCTCTAGAAGAAGGTTTTAGTCAAATAAATTTGACTCGTTCTAATGCTCAGCTGGTTCCATGTCTCCCTTGACAGCCTTGTTTTACAGCATGTGCTTCCAGGGGTAATGACCATCAGAGCTAAAGGAAATTAGGGGTTTGCAAGCCCTGGCACATACTTAGCTTACAAGGATTTCTCCTCACAACTATAGATTTGTACCAGAAGACTCTGACCTAATGTAGAGCAGAAGACCAAAAATTAAACGTTATGTTTGAGTTATTACATTTTAAACATGACATTTTTTAGTGTTTCAGATCAAACGTGACATTAGAAAGGTGCAAAATAAGGTAATCTGTGGTATTATGCCATGATTTTATGGGTAACCTGTCAAAATACACTGGCAGAGGGAAGTATCACTCGCTTGTCTGCAGCACAGACACGTGCAACACTTCATCACTTTCCCACACACATGGGGCAGGTTGACAGATTTTGCTTCCACTGAAATTGATGGCAAAATTTTTGTTAACTTTTGTGTTCCCGGAGGAGGTGGCATTGGAATTTGGATTGCCTTTGTACTTCAGGCTGTAATGATGCACTCAAAGCAGTTTGGCAGGTCTGTTCCCTCCTGTTCGGTTATCATCGTAAGAACAAAGCAAGGCATTTCTAGACCAACTTTTATTTTACAGAAAGTGAATTCTGGGGGACAAAAAAAAAAAAGAAAAAGAATAAAAGAACCTGAGTAGCAAAATACATTCCCAACTCAAAAGCAGTAAGTTTTTATCACTTCATTGTCTCCTCCACACTCCATATGATACAAATGTAGGCGAACAGTGAGCAGGAGCTATCTATAGAAAGCAGTTTAAACTGTGAATTCTGCCTCACCTCCATTCTGCAGCTTGCCATTAGCAGACTATATTTGTACAGTTTATTATGCTATGGGTCCTTGTTCTGCTAAAAAACCCTATCATAAATCTTAGAAGGGTGCAAGCAGCAAAATGTTTGGTGAGGGTGTCAGCTAAGAGCTGTCTGCAGGTCAGCTGGAGGCAATGCGACAGATTTGCAGTGGTCCTGTTCTCCTGTTGCACACCTGGGTATCACAGCAAAATGAACTGCTTATCTCTGCCCTCCATCAACAATCTTCCAGCAAATGAACAACTTGGAGGCAGCAGTGGGTGGGAGGGAATGCTGCTCAGAAATCTAGAAAACACACAGCAACTTAAAAATGGATTGGAACTGCCAAACTAATATGAGCCTGAGCTGAGCTCAAAGCATTAATTACTCATATACTTTTAGAAGTTATGAAACACGTCTGTCTTTGACCTTGTATCTAAATATGGAATTGCCCATACAGAGAAGTTGTTTGGCATTTAATCATTCTTGCCTTTCACCTTGACAGAGTCAAAGTTGTTCTACCCCCACTGAGTGGAAGCCGTATGGCATGCAATTAGATTCCTGCTCTGGGTTAACTTACTCCTGTACATTACATCTTTTGCCCATGATTCATCCCATCAACTGTCATGTAAACAGGAGGAAATGTCAGAGGACATTTTTCTCCTGAACATTTGGTCACTTGGCAAAAAAAGTCATAATTTGTATGCAATTATTGTGAAGGCTGTGGTAGTATCAAGATGTAGATAGTCCAGAGTTTTCATATGAAACACTTCACTAAGATGGCTGAACCTGTGAAAGTCAGTTTCTGAGACTTGAGTACTTCCCTCCCTCCAAAAAACTTGAGGGTTGGAAAGAGGCCCAGGAGAAGGGCAACCAAACCTTGTTCTTTATCAGGTGGAACACAGTAGCCATCAAGGAACTGTGTAAAGACTTCACTTCTACTTTCCTCCACTCTACAACAAATGCATTTTTTATAGATATTTTGGAAAAGCAAACACGAAATTGCAGAGTGAGAAAGTACACAGCAGTAAGGATTTATATAGTGATAATATAAAGTTTTGATAGTTCCAAATTCATTAAAATAGTAATTCCCAGAGTCCTATTGCATATACATTACATAAGACTTCAAATTCAATTTAACACTTTTATTTAACTAGCTGGCTTTCAGGATATATGTGATTTCTCTCAAGTATATTACTATTACTGCTCACGCATTTTTTTCCTTTTAACTCTCCTCTTTCTTTACTGTTAACTCTGCTTTCTTCCAGACTCATTTCTGCCCCATTCTCACAAACACCTTCAAGGTTAGGGCTTGCTGACTCACAACAGTGCTCATTATATTCAGCCATTTGTAGGAACAAGCACTTGCTATTAGAACAGGCAGGAACCTTTAGCCTGCAAGCTCTGCAAAGCACCAGGCACAAGAAATGTCCAGTTTAACAGCAGCAGCAATAGCCACCCGGAAATCTGCCATTATATGAGAACAAGGAGTGAGAGCATTTGTAGGCTCGGTGTGGGCAGTGCCACTTTGTTGGTACCCACAACAATCTGTCTGTGAAACCAGATTAACCTGTAACCAGAACAGCGAATGAAATGTTGTGGTGCTAACAAGAAATCTGACTTTGGTAGCAAGTGAAGGGTTCTTAAAGTAATTTTTGTCATCCTCTCCAATTTAGATGGAGAAACTCCTATTATGCTTCAGCCAACTAACGTAACTGAGAAGACACAACTGATTGGGGACAGCCATCGGAGCTATCGCACGGAGTCCTAGAGCAGGCGAGCGACCTGTTGGTGCTTCTCACTGAGTCTCACAGTGAGAAAAAACATGTGATAAGTTCTGCAGCCTGTGTTCATAGTTGTCTTTAAGCTGATCAAGAGTAACCTGAGAGTAATTTCCTACCAAGGCAGAATCTCCCTCTATGTTACTTCCAATGGGTTGATACCTGCACTGTGTATGGAGATACCTATGGCCTGTACAGAACATGCTGGTTTCTCATGGCTTCAAATTGCCTTTCTCTCTAATAATACCCCTTTTGGTATAGCTGGTCTCCTCCCTGCCCTCAGCTGTAGTTTCACCTCCCAGACACAGTCTTGAGTCCCTTTATGGACACACTGGCTCTGTCTCTCCCTGCCTCAAGAACTTTCCTTGCACGCAGCAATTTTGCTGGATGTGAAACATTGCTGTGAGGGAGTCCCAGAGGTGCTCTTTAGCAAGTCCCAGGGAGAAAGTTGGTGGCAAGTGTCTTGGGGTGACTAAGACAGACGAGGCTCTCCTTCCCAGAGAAGAAATGTTCTTAGGAGGGCAGC
Organism: Gymnorhina tibicen; assembly: GCA_013399875.1. Classification (NCBI taxonomy): domain Eukaryota; kingdom Metazoa; phylum Chordata; class Aves; order Passeriformes; family Artamidae; genus Gymnorhina; species Gymnorhina tibicen. The sequence goes on from VXAZ01009666.1 coordinate 83,779, forward strand.
TAGTGGCTTACTGGGACTGAGCTCTGGCAATTATAAATTATAAATCCTGAGCCAAGACAAAGCACTAGGAGATTTTTCTGATGGTTGTTTACAGTGCAGGTCACTCCAAATCCAGGAGCCTCATCCAGAAGTACACGTAGGCTCCGTGTCTTCCCCTGCAAAAGCTGCAAACTAAAGCTGCTGCCCACGAGATAGTGGGCAAAGGCCATGGGGAGTGGAAAGCTGGCCCTGGGCTGTCCCAGAGCCTCTCTCCTCTTCTCACAGGCCTGTGGCAAAGCTCCTCCTTTTGGTTCCCAGCCAACAGCTTTCTGCCAGCTGGCTTATTCCACCATGCCCTTGGCTTCTAGCCCTACTGCCCTGCTGGCACTGGGCTGGGAGCCATCACACCAGCACAGGCACTGGGGCTGTGGGAGCAGCAAGGACTTGGCAGGGAAGGCAAGCAGCAAAGGAGTGACCGTCCTCCTCACCAGCTCATTGGGGTAAGACTGAATCCTCCCCTCTGTGCCAGGCACAGGGGCTTTAAGAGCACATGGCATGATTTTAAATAAAGAGGTAGGAATGAGGTGCATGCTCAGGTGTACCACTGCACAAATCAGTGGAGATACATATGGTATGGCTAAAGGAAGCATGAAGAACTTAGGCCACTAATTTGCAAGAACTAAAGGAATACCTCTTAGATCTAAAACTTAGCACTTCACTGATTTGACATAGTTGTTTAAGCTGGAGGCAGCTGAATTTCTCCTTATTGATCATTTTACATCAATCATTGTCAGTTCTGTGTATTTGCTATTTTTGCATGCTGTGGTCTAAAGAGGGTCACAATGTTCCACTAAATTATACAGACTGGTGAATATATAACTAGCCAAAAGTGTTATTCCCTTGCTTAAAATTGGATCCTGCAGTTGCAGAACATTATTATCTTCCTTCTATTCTCACCTTTGACATCAAGTGTCATTCAGTGGCAGCTAAATATATGGGAAAAGAATGTGTTTTATAGAACCAGCTGTAACTCCAAAGTCAAGACATACTATTTTCAATGTTTCTTTAGAAGTCCCATAACACAAGGATATTTTAAAGACCATTACTTCCTGTTCAGGTTATATATCTGTTCTCTGGGTGCAGGCACTGGGGACAGCCAACACTCACATTTGCCCTCAGAAATCGCCCTGGCTTTCTGCTTCAGATAAGAGGGAAGATCCTGGCATGGCCAGAGCTGTGCACAGGCATTTGCTTGCCTCCTACCCACGGGCTCCTCTTTGTCCTCAGTTGCAATGATTTTGGAAACCACTCATATGTACATAACTCCAGACCGCCATCCTGCCTGCCCAGTGAGATGCGCCCATCCAGCCCAGTGGTCCCAGGAGAGGGGATTGGTGACACCATCCTGCCACTGAGGAGACATGGCCCCAGAGGCACATCTTTCCAGTGGCAGCCGAGTGCCTCACATCTTCCTGCCAGGGGGGTGGATCAGACAGCACTGGGGTGCTGTGAGATGGGTAAAGCACAGAGACAGGGTATGTGCTGAGGACACCAGCACACACACTCCCCTTTTGGCTTTCTTCACTATTCCCCTTTTCAGGGTGTTTGCTCTGGCATAGGATATTATCCCCAAATGAAGGAGTAGGGAGAGCACATACTACATAATAAATCTGCAGGTGAAGTGATTTCCTAAGTTTCACTGTCTGGTAGAGAAATTTAGTGTGAAAATGTCCAAATGTTACCTAGTGACTGGTTCCAGCAGGGAGCTGAAAGAGGCACTGGGAGAAAAGTCTGGGGTGTAAAGCTACGCGTTATACATTGAATCCTTTCCCATGTGAAATCCATCCTCCTGTTCCCATGGAAGTCACTAGAAATTGCACCCTTGATTTCAACAACAGCTACAGAGCAGGCCTGAAGCCAGGAAGGAAAAAGTAAATCCCATATTAGCAACAGCATTTGGGGATTTTTTTCGCATGCAACACCTCTGATGGGTCTAGAGAGCCAGAGCCAAAGTTCACGAAAATCAAGGAAATTATCTCCATGGGCTTGAAATGTACCGAAAGTCATGTGGTTCTTATTTACACTTTCTAAATGAGAGCTTTTTCTTGGGAAAGATTTATGACTTGATCTCACAGTGTGAAGCAAAGACAGACAAGCTGCTTCATGTTTGCAAATCCCTTTTACAGACACAGGGTTCTGTACAGAAGAGACACAATGCATTATATATCAGTTAGCATATATTAGTTAACCTCAGAACAAAACAGTGACCAAGCCTCTGAGGGGGTTGTCCAGGACTTGCAGCTTAAAGATCTGAGTGTCTGAACTCATGGTTTAATTTCAAATGGGAAACTTAGTTTTTAGGGTACCAGAGCATTTGTGTCTCTCACTGATGTGAAGATCAGCTATTCTGAGGACATGGGGAGAAAGGATGAATAAGGATTTCAGGACTTAGCTCTTCAATATGATTTTGCTCCTTTGTTTGCTTTTCAGAAAAGTTTCTAACATGAACATATGCTAACATGATCTGGTTTTATGTAAAGTTCAATTGCACACCCAGAAATCTTCTCAAAATGTACAGACTCACAGGTTTTTTTCTCTGTTTTTCTACATTTATTTATATGTAAACTACCATGTATTCAAATCTACCTTGGCTGTCACCCACTCTGACTAATAAAGGTTGTATGTATGAACTGGAGCACTCCCTTTACCTTGCCATACTATCAACAACTTCATTCCGGTAACAGCTAGAGAAGCTGTTGAGACAGCTGTCCAAAGTTATGGCTTTGCACCCTGGCAAGTGTAAAATGGCAACTCAGGGTTTCCCCAAAGAGGAACTAGCTCTTAGATTGCAGCAGGTGTGCCTGCCCATGCAAAGCAGCCAGAGCTATAGCCGCACATTGCAAGTCCTTTACTCAATGCAGAGTGCTTGTAAAAAAAATCATCAGTGTGATGAAGTGATGCAACACGGTAGTTTTACCGGAATCAGCATCTGTATGGAACAATTTCCCCCAGCAAAAGGTGTGTGCAGAGAGTGGAACCATGATGCTGCTGAGGACAACAGCAGATATCCTGAGACATCCAGCACCTCACTCTGGCGTTTTGCATCTGTCCAAGAGCCAGTGCAGAGTGCCAGATAGTCTGGGCATGCTACAAGACAGGAATATTTCTCACTAGGATGGTATCCTATCTCTGTGACCACAAAAACCCAAGCATTTGAAAAATGGACAAGGGGCAATTGTTTTGGCTAGATGTATTCTCAAAGATCTATTCCTTTGCATGCTTAGATATTAACACATACCCAGATTCACTCAAAACACCAAACAGAAGAGGCAGCATAGACAATTTAGGTGTACCATCATTTAACTAGTTATTTAGGTAGTTTGTGTACTTTTCTCCCCACAACAAGTTTGTGGGATAAGCCACTCTGTTTAATACAAAAAACTTCAAACACAATTGTATGTCACTTAATTTCACTGCCTACCTTCTATCAGAATGAATACCAATATGATTTCAGTCAAAAAGAATTACTTCTCTGCCTCTTTTTAGAATAAAATCATTAAAGAGAAATGAAGAAGCATGCAAAACTGAGCGCAGTTAAAATTATTAATTTATTTTTCTGTGTTATCATTCCCTGTAGAAAAGAAAATATATAGTGTGCTGTTACGAATTAGGGAGAAAGACTACAGATGACAGCAACCCCCTTCCCCCACAAACTAAGGTCAGCTCAGTCAGCACATCTGGCTTCTCCTTTCACTTTGAGAGATGAATGCATACAGAGTTTCATACAAGAGGACTCAGTCCTTTGTGCCAGTTTCACCCATCCCAGGGTTGGGAAGGCAGTAAGATGGGACAACTGTATGGTAGCTGACACCTGTAGTAGATAGACACTGGTAAAGACACACAATTTTCCACTAAGGGAGAGAGTCAATACATGCTAATCTTAGAACGAGTTGGGTAGGAAGGGACTTTAAATATCATTCAGTTCCAAGCCCCGGCCATGGGCAGGGATGTGCCCTATCCAGCTTGGACTTGAACACTTCAGTTGGCTGGATGTGAAAATGTATGTATAAAGCCTTATCCTGTAAAAACAGTGTCTAGACATTTGGAAGAGAGGAGAAGAGACTTGGAAAAATGACCCTCAGAATTTCAAAATCCTAATTAACTGCGATGAGACAAAGGGATCTCAGCAGGTATCCTCCTGCACTGACTTGCTTTGTGAGGGTTTGTGGCAAGTCGGAGATGAACACGCATCGTGTTTTCCTTTAAAAAGTCAAGAGGTGTTGGCAGTCCTACATTAGGCACAGCATTCCCTGCTGCCGCAGTAACAGCCGCTCCTAAGAGTCAGCGAGACACACCACACAGGCTCGGTTTGCAATGCGGCGGGAACTCTTCGAGAAAAGCAACCGTATCTGCAAAAGGTTGAAGAGAAATTGCTTAAAAGCACTTTGCATTGAAGGGAGAGGAAAGAAAAAAAAAGCAGAGCGTCTCCTTCGAGCCGGAATCGAACCAGCGACCTAAGGATTCCCGCGGGGCATCGACCACTACAGTCCTCCGCTCTACCAGCTGAGCTATCGAAGGGACCTGACGCAGGCGGCGCCGCCGCGCACCAAAACCGTAGCCAGCTCGCCTCACGCATGCGCAGCACGCACGGCCTTCGGGCGGGCCTTACCGCCGGTCGCGGGGCAGGGCGGGAACGCCGGGAGCGCCCCCTGCCGGTGGGGCGGGACGGGGCCCGGGCCATGAGGGGCGGCCGGGGCCGTGCGGGGCGCACCGCGCCCTCCTTCTCGGGTATACAGGACAGCGGGGAAAAGCGCCTCGTGAGCGGGGCCAGTGGCGCAATGGATAACGCGTCTGACTACGGATCAGAAGATTGTAGGTTCGACTCCTGCCTGGCTCGCATCTGTTTTTTCGCGTTCTCGGCCCTGCTCCCGCGTTGAGGGGGATGGTTTTCCATCTGAACTCACCTCCTGGTTCTTACTTTCCTCTTATATCTTTCTTTCTCTTCTCTCTCCCATCTGGTCTCATCATCCTGACTTCATCAGGAACTGCAGTGACAGGACAAGGAGTAACAGGTACAAAATGGGAGGGGAAATTTAGGTTAGAGATTAGGAAGAAATTCTTTGCTGTGAGGCTGGTGAGACACTGCAATAGGTTTCCCAGGAAGGTTGTGGGGGTCCCAATCCTGGCAGTGTTCAAGGCCAGGCTGCATCAGGCCTTCAGCAAGGCCTGATCAAGCCTGAACAAGGCAAGCACCTCCTAGTGGGAGGTATCCCCGTCCATGACAGGGGGATTAGGACTGGATGATCTGTAAGGTCCCTTCCAACCCTTAAAATTCTATGATTCTATGATTTAACCCCGTTTGTCTGCCTGGGAGTGTTGTGTTTCCCAAAGCAAAACACCACTGTAGGCTTAAATTTTTCAATTTTTTTTTTCCAAAATTACCCAATTAACACACCATTACATTACACGGGGGGAAAGCCTTCTGGCCCTAGGAGAGGAGCAGTGTACTCCACATTGGCCTCACACTACATGGGTACTCTCACAGACAACGTCAAAGAAAACAACCAGGAGGTCTCTGAAGGCAGCAAGCAAACACTGCTGTGATTAGGAATGTTGTTTACATTCTAATTATCCCTTAGTCTTGAGAAGTGTGAGAACATCCTTGTTGTGCAGTTGTATGAAAAGTGTGTGATTTTGCAACAAAACCCAAACATTTTTCATGTACATAAAGGCTATGCAGTGTATAAAGAAGAGCTTGCAAGCAGGAGAGGCGAGGAAGGCGTTCCCAATGATTAGATTTGAGAGCACGCCACAGCTTCAGAGTAGCCAGTTATCAAATAATAGAATGGTTTGGGTTGGAAGGGACCTTTAAAGGTCACCTACTTCCAGCCCTCCTGCAATGAGCAGGGACACTGGATATCTTCAACTCAGTCAGGTTGCTCAGAGCCCCAGACCTTGGATGTTTTCAGACAGGGGGCATTCACCACCTCTCTGGGCAACTTGTTCCAGTGTTTCATGAACCCCATTGTAAAAAAATTTTTCCTTACATCCAGCCTGAGCCCACCCTCTTTCAGTTTAAAGCTATTACCCCTTGTCCTGTTACTTCGTGCCCTTGTAAAAAGTCACTCTCCAGCTCTCTTGGAACTCCTTTAGGTACTGGAAGGTGCTTTGAGGTCTCCCTGGAGCCATCTCTAGGCTGAACAACCCAAGTTCTCTCAGCCTGACTTCACAAGAGAGTGCTCCTACCCTCCAACTACTTTGTGTCCCTCCTCTGGACTTGCTCCAAAAGTTCCAGTCTTTCCTGTGCTGAGGCCCGCAGAACTGGACACAGCAGTCCGTGGATTCAAATCTCCCCAGAAAGGCGGCTCATGGCTTTATGAGTAGATAACTGCGGTCGCTCCTGAGTGCTGCTACCACTCGGAAGCGATGTGTGCGTGTAGCTGTGAAGGACCGTGCTTGTGCTCCACGATGCAGGGCTGCGCTAAAAGAGAAGCGAGCCAGGCAGGAGTCGAACCTACAATCTTCTGATCCGTAGTCAGACGCGTTATCCATTGCGCCACTGGCCCCGCGTGACAATGTGTGCCTGGCCTCCGCCCAGTGACCGAGCCCTCTTCCCGCTGCTCGCCCCCGCGAGGACCGACGCTGTCGGGAGCATGCGCAGAGCCGCGCGCGGGGCGGGGCGGCGCCTTGTGCGGCCGCTGGGGGGCAGCTGGCAGGTCCCTTCGATAGCTCAGCTGGTAGAGCGGAGGACTGTAGAGGCAGCGCCCCGCGGGAATCCTTAGGTCGCTGGTTCGATTCCGGCTCGAAGGAGACGCTATGTTTTTCTGGCCCTTGAGTGACGGACCCGAGTGCGGCTTCGCTCCCGCTCAGGAAAACGCTCCTAGAGCCGTTTCAAACACGTGTGGTACACAAGCAAGTCACATCTCTTTTCTTTTTTTGAGGGGAAACAAAAAAAAGAAAACAACGCAAAGAGGCGGCAGCCCTGCAGTAAACACTGAAATCCGTGTTGCAGCAATGCTTTTGGAATGCTTGGTTGTTTTCCATAATAATATTGATTATTATATTTAACAAAACTATAATTAATTATTGTTTAATGAGATTTAGTAAGTAATATATTATCATAATCACGGAATTGTTAGGATTGGAAGCGATCTCTGGAGAACCCCCTGCTGAGGTTGAGTCACCTAGAGCAGGCTACACAGGAATGCATCCAGGTGGGTTTTGAATGTCTCCAGAGACAGAGATTTCATGACCTCCCTGGGCAGCCTGTTCCAATGCTCTGCCCCCCTCAATGTACGGAAGTTCTTCCTCATGTTGAGCTGGAATTTCTGGTGCTTTATTTTATGGCCATTGCCCCTTGTCCTGTCACTGGGCACCACTGAAAAGAGTCTGGCACCATCCTCGTGGCACCCACCTCTGAGGTATTTATATGCCTTAATGAGATCCCCTCTCAATCTAATAACATATATTTGACATTCTCCTATGTGAAGCCAAAAAAAACTAAGTGTTTTTAGCTCAGGTTTAGCTAATTTTGTTAGATCTTTTTTTCCATGGTGATCCTTAGTGTTCAGCTCTGGACAGTCTCTCCTTGTTTTGCATGTTGCTTTATGTGATACCAAGCAATCTGTGTTAACTGGGCTTTCTGTGATGCTAGATAATCCTTATAAATGAGGGCTGTGAGCACCCTGGCTGATACAAGTGGATAAAAGTCCCCAAGGTCTCTTGACTTAAGGCAACAGATGTGATGTTTGGTCCTTTAGATGTGCCAAAAAAGGTGTCATGGGATGTTCCAGCAGAATTGGAGCAGAGGGAGAGGGGTCATAGAGGTCCTTATACAGAAGGGGTTTAATGCAGACAGACATGGGCTTGCTTAGGACGTAGTTAATAAGGGAGCCAGCACTCATACTCTGCTTTTTTCTCCCCTATGTTCTATTGTTTCCTTTTTCCTTCAAGTCTTCTTTTCCATTACAGGTGCTACGTGGGGTGCAGAAAAACATGCTTGGCAACAGCTCCTGGCTTGGAGAGAGTAAACGTGTCTGAAAGTGTCCAAATCTGTCTGCATAGCAGGGGGAGAATGGAAGTGAAGTTTTCTCCTTCAACAGAACCCAGAGTGAGTCTTCCCTCTGTGTGGGAGTGTTTCTCTGGGGTAGATTTCAGATATGAGAGCAAGGAAGACCCACTCTCTGTGGGAATATAGTACAAGCAAGATTATCAGCAGGGAAACAGATTTATGAAGCTCAGCAGGAGTCAGACCTGCACACTGCTTCTCTTTGTACATTACGTCCCTGGCCCCAGATACTTCTTCATTAATTAGTATGTTTTTGTGCATGTGTATGGACACACACACGGACACCAGCAACAACCTGTTCTCCCTTCTCTTCCAGCATGGTGCAGTGTATCCCTCTCAGGAGCTGTCCCATGAGGAACCCAGGCATGAAAACCTACCTTTTAGGGAACAGAGGCATCTTGGTGTGCACAAATTGAGGAAAGACATCCATTTCCTTAGCTGTCTGTTATCCACACAAGTTTGTATTCACTAGAAGTCAAATCTGAATCCACAGTCCAAAAGCACATCCCTGTGCCATTCCCTGGTGTGGGACAAGGCACAGACTCTACCCAGGGCCAAAGATTTATTTTATTACCAATATTCACCCCTTCCTATATAAATGTCTCCAAACCTCTTTGTTCCTTTTCGCTGACTCAGTGGCAACTCTTTTCACTTCTCCTAAAGGATAGCTCACAAAATAAAAACACACACAGACTTTCTTCTAGAGAAGGGATCATCTCCTTTCTCCCTCTATCTCCATCTCTAAGACATTTTTTCTCTCCCACCCACTCAGAAAGAATTGACATGCATGCATTTCTGTGTAAGAGTGTAATACCCCTGAGGGAGAATGAAAGCCAGGAAAGAAAAAAAAAACAAAACCAAAAACCCTCACAAAACATAGACACTGGTCTCAGGACTTTATGCTAAGCAGCTATTCTGCCTCTTGAGCTACAGCCTGTTACATTCATGGGACTGTTTGGCTCAGCTTCCCATTCTTGTAGGACATGCTCGTGGATCTAAAGGTACTAAATGTTTTTCACTACAGTAGCAAACTATTCAGTGCTTGCATGATAGCGTAATTTGTGAAATACTTCATTTAGGTGCGAGTTATTAGTGACAGTCACCTGCAAGTGCGTAATTATATTTGTATCTGGTCTCTAGCAAGGGCCAATAACAAGCTGTGTGTGTACAGTCTATTCAATCATTTGTGTCACTTAAAAATGAAAGATACCAGAGATTATAAAAAGCCCAATCATACAACATTTCACTCTGATGCACCGGGTTGGTTACCAGAGTAGAGCACTTCATGCAAACAGAGGGATGAGTTGTTTTTAAATAGCCTGATGTGTACAGTGGGGACATGTGCTCCAACAGAAAGGAAATTTTCAGGTCCCGTCTTGTAAGAAAAGGTTGGTTAGTGTTTCAAACAAAAGCTGTCTCTTTTGCTGGAGAAAGGGAAAACAGAATAAATCTCATGGGAGTATGAGGGTAAAAAGTTTCAGTCTGACTGAAGGCTTTCAAAGGAGAGATGGTGAAAATGTTCCTGCACAACAAGGTGCTTCCTGATGCATGGAGTCTGAGATATGATGTGGCACATGCATAGACAAGATATTCTGCTGATTGCAAAGATGGGAAACCACTGGAAACAGGAGAGTATTTTCCTGATTTTGTTTGTACCTGAAACTTTATTATTTCTTTACTAAGGTACTCTTTGTTAGTGTATCTATTTTGAATATTGTAAACACATGCTTCTTTTCGTACCTACTCTTCACCTGACCTAAGTGGGATTTCAGGGTCATCAGCCAGCTATCACTCAGCTATCAGCAGCTCTCTCAGCTCACATCATGAGCACTTAGACGTGATTTTTATCTCCTCAGGACATTCCCCTGCCCTGTTTCAGCAGGAGGAGTTGGATAAATGAGCATCCTCCAGGGCCAGCCAAGCTGGAGCATGACAGTGGAAAACTGGAAGATGCTGGGAATAGATTTGAATGTTGGAGGTTCCCAGTGGGGTTGGGAAAGATCCATGTAATAAAATCTTTTCAAAAATAAGTCTGTTTGGAGGTGGAGTTGACCCAATTGAAAATTCCCAAGGATGCTGAGCAGGATGTGTGGGTATCAACAAAAAGGAACACAAATTCACATCTCCAGCTTTTGAACCACTTGCGTTTTTTTGCCTTTTTTTTTTTTTTTTTTAATCCAAGCTTCCCAATTTTTCCTCCATCTATGCACAGGGGGCGAGGTGGGAACCTCAGGGAAGACCAGGGTTAGGAAGGCAAGAAGGAGTGTAAAACTGACAGCAGCATGCCAGGTAGGAGTCAAACCTACAATCTTCTGATCTGTAGTCAGATGCATTATCCATTGCACCACTGGCCCCCAAATGTTAGGGGCTGCAAATGATGGCAGTCCTGGGTCCCCCCCATAGGGACCCAGGGGATACCCCCACTGATGCCCAGCACCACCAAAATACAGAGGTTGCACAGTGGAAATCCCAATATCTGTCTCCAAGCTACATGTCTGATGTTGCTCCACCGTGATGAAGAGCTTTGCAAGTGCAAGCTGAGAATAAGTCCCATTGTGTCATCTGCTGCAATATCTATGCTGAATGGAAAACAGGGAAAACATCACAATATCATCCAGTTCCCAAATTCTGGCAGTTGTGTCATGCCCCTTCACTCATAAACCCTGTTGTCTCCCTGCCCCTAGCAGCCATTTGGGCCAGCAGAGCCTGCCTGTTCCCATGGTGTCTGGAGGAGGAATCCCAGCCGGTGGGAGAAGAAGGCAGGACCTGCTTCTTCCATGGTTCTATAGCAAACGAGCCTTGCAGCCTTCCATGCTTGCTCCTGCTCTGGGAAGGACCCCAGAACAGACAGGGCCTGCGGGGCTGGGACTGGCACAGAGCTGATCTGCTGCAAGGGATAAGGGCATCTCTGAAGGCAGTCAGACAGCATCAGCACCTCACCTTCCAGGCAACCTTCATGCCACTGTCACACCGATACCTCTCCCATTGCAACACACCTGACTCATGTCTGCAGGTTGGTTCCTGCCCCGACCTCTGAATTACTCTTGGTCTCTACCCCATAATTTTTTCCAGCAGCTCAGACAGAGCTGGCACCCACTGTGCCAGACACAATGCTCTTTGAACTGTCCGAACAGGCTTTGCTTCTGAATTCATATAGAGCATCACACTGGTGCTTCACAATGTCTCGGCAACTGTGGTCTTGGTCACTTGATATGCTCTACAAAGGCCACAAGGTCCCAGAACTTGTTTTCCAATTTTTACTCATTAATCACATGCAAAACAGGTTTTGCTCTTCCAGGAAGAGACAGGGATTTATAACATTTTGGGTTCCGTTTCAGAACTTCTTGGTGACACTTGCTGCCTGCTTTTCTGAGCCTTTTGCTTACCTTGTGGCAGTCAAATGTGTTGATCCATCATTGATAATAACTTGGAGTCAGTGAGCTGCAAGCTTCTTTCCCATGGTGGCCTTTGTCTGATGTTTGAGTTCTGGCATGACATGTGCATTTAGGCTTTCATAAACAGGTCTGTTCCAGAGAGAGCCAGGATACTGGAAAAAAACTCGGCATATTTAGCCCAAGTTTCATTAGGCGAATGAAAACCAAACGAAAACAGTTAACCAGTGTTGGACATTAGGGAGCTTGGTAAAGGACGTGAATGGCTCTTTTTACCATTCCTTAGAAGCAGGATGGGATTCATGCAACCTGCTGCCATGGAAAATGCTGGGAGCTGTTGGAGTTAGACATTAATTACCACAACCCTATTTGAACATGTCTTGCTACTGTACCTTCCTAGAAACAGTGATTTTGCCTGGCTACTGTGATAAGTGATGGCTTGACTTGCTTGTGAGTGCTCCTTCAAGTCATGGACTGTCTTGTGGGGTATTGAAGGTATTACATTCTGGATAAAAATAAGGAAGTTGAGGATGAAGTTTGAAAGGAGGATGAGCCAGTTTGGTAGCTCCTTACTCCAAAGCAGAGGTCCCACTTCTCCTCCCCTCTTTTCCACTGTCCTCAACTACACAACTTGCCTTGTCCTAGCTCTAGTTGTCTGTGGTCAGCCCAGGCACCTGAGTCAACTTGATAATCCAACAAGGTGGATAATTTTCCAATGGTCAGTGAAGTGAGTCAGCTCAGATGGTGCTAACAAGGGGACCAGACCTTGCAGCCAGGGCCAGCACAAGGTAGGTGAGAGGTCCAGGCTGCCCCATCCCACTGGCCAGAACAGGTCAGCCTCTTGCAGGTGCTTGCCAAACTGCATCTTGGAGGAGGAGTGTTGTGCTGAGGTAATGAAGCAAAAAACATGGAGTGGGAGCAAGGAGTGAGAAGTGGCGAATGTGTCCAGTAGGTGAGAGGTAGAGCCACTGTCTGTGTCCACAGACAGCTCACTTTAGACCTGTTATTTCCAAACTATCTTCATTTTTGTCCTTGTACACTTCACTTTGTACAGGTGCAAGTAAGGTGGGTAATGAAGATGAGGTCAAATTCTTCCTGACTACCTCAGGCTGGTGCAGGGGGGGTAAACTGAGAGGAGCAGATCTTTAATAGGCAAAGACATGCAAATAGCTCCTCTCTTGCAAGTGGTTTTTTCTTTCCCTGAATTAACCAGAAAAAACACAAAGTGAATGAAAGGGGGTGAGCATGTCCAAATGGGTGGTAGGTGTATAACAACAGGAAGGGCGTAATTGCAAACAAGAAAAAGGTGGTGCCTTTTTCTACTTGGGCATCTTGGACTTGCATCTATTCCTCCAGCTGGCAGCCAGAGAGATGATCCACTGCATGCCCAGGCCAGGCAGGATAGAGGGCTCTCATGCATGAGCTCAGAGATCCCAGGGATGTTACCCCTCCTGCACTGATGGGATGAAGGATGATATTAGAGAAGGATGGTCTCTCAGATTTCCGTGTACTTCCAACAGAATTTCTCTGAGCAAACAAGGCTGCTCCATTTTGCCTAATGCAGCATGTACCACAAAACAGCTATGTCATGGTGTCCGGCAACTCAGAAAGCAGGACCCAGTGAGACAGGCCCTGCTTGAACCATAGAGAGGGCTGCAGCCAAGACTAATGGTTTGAGACAAAGCCTTGGTCAAGTAGCAAACAATCCTAATGCCTGGAGAAGGCCGGAGCCAGAGCTGGGAATTCAGGCTAGTGGACCAATAAGGAAGTGAATACAAGTAAGAGCTAGAAATGAGAAGGGGTATCACATTTCTACAAGACACTTCTCCTTTCCTGACTATTGTCCGGGGGAGAGCACAGGGGCTGCAGCTGAAGGAAGCGACATTGCTTTGGGTATTTGCACACAAGGCTGTGGATATCGTGGAGAACAAGCTGGCAACCCAGAGTGCTGGTAACGTGCCCCAAGCTCTACGTGGAGTTTTACCACATCCTTTGGCAAGGAACAAGTCATTAGTATCCAATTACACTGAAATCATACTTAATGCAAGACAGGTTAAGACAAAAAGAAAATAAAAACATATACTCACAGTTGCCAAGACAGATAAACTTGTAAAAGAGGTAGGTGGGGAAATGAGAGAAAACCAGGCTTCAGTTACTGGCTTTGAAGATTAAATCAGCACGGCGATTCCCTCATATCCAGGCATTTTGCTGCAGGCCCTCCTGACACAGTAAGGAGCAGACAGCCTACCTTCCTCCACACCTTACGCCTCAGGCTGTGTTGACCAAGAAGACATTCTTTTCCTTGTTGGGGAGCAAAGCACTTCTCATGTTCTAAAAAATTTTCTGCTGAAACCCCAAATTCTTCCAATCCTAGGAGTTTCACCAATTTGGAATAGAGCTCTTCCTAAGTCTTCCCTATTCAAGAGACAGGATGGCCTTTCCTCTTGGCAAAAATAAGAATGATTTCATTCCTTTAGCATTACCTGGCCAGCTAACAACACCTTGGCTCGAGTGCTAAGCCTGAGTGCTGTCATGGGAGAGGCATGGGCTTGATGTTTCAATGCCACCATTTTCTTTTTCTCTTTTTTTTTTTTTGTTCTGTAATAATGTAAACAGCTCTTCTTTTCTTTGCCTGCTATCATTCTGGTGGGCATACAGCAAAGTGTGTGAGCCTAGTCAGCCTTGGTTTGGAGGGGATGTGTTGCTTCAAGCTGGTTCTGGGAATAGAAGCAAGGGGTGCAGTCCCTGCCTGCTCAAGCAGAGGCTGCTCCCTCGTTGATGGGATTTGTCTTTTCAGGGAGAGGGCGAGACAGACCACCCCTTCATGGATGAGGATAAAGGAGATGAAGATTGATGTGGGAAGGATGAGAAGCAGGTTGCTGTGTTGCTGCAAAGTAGCAGAGGAGGTGGAGGTAATGTGCTGGGCTTGAGAACTCACTTTTAAAGGACTTGTTCAGTGCAGAGGACATCCTGGGACTTACTGCAGTCTCTTTCCTTACCCTGTTGTTGTGTCTTTTTCCCTCTACATCTTCTACTTCCCTCAGCAAACATTCTCCTGCCAGTCTTACGAAGTGGCCACACACAGGGAGCACACGGAGATACCCATTAGCCAGCTGCCAGCACAGTTTCCTCCCTAAACTGGAAGGAAATGGTTCAGCACATTTCTGCCCTCCTGCATGGCTCCTGCAGCATTTGGGGTGGAGGGAGGAATGGCGACAACAGGCTGGGGTTGGAGACAAGAGGCACTCCTGCCTCCCACATGCTGGACATGCTTCCCTCAGAAAGCTGTAAAGTGAGGGAAAATCTGAAAATGAGAACACCAAGATGAAGAAAGGTGGAGCTTCCTGCTCTCTACATTGGCTTCTTGAGATGTCCTATGTTTCAATTTCCATCTCCATGTATCTTGTGAGGTCAGGTGTAAAGAACATTCCACATGGGAACATGTTAACAAGCCACCAGAGAAAGGATGAGAGGGTTGGCACCTTCTTCCTGCCTGGCTGGATGACACCTGGCTTGTTAAACAGACATACTTCCCTGAAAGGGAACAATGGATGACTTCAGTTCTGGGAATGAGCATCCTGTCTGGACACATTCCAGGAGCCCAAGGAACTGTCTATGAGACTTGACATATCAGGAGTAGCCCAGTGAATGCAACCTGAGACATTACAGGCAGAGGAAGCTTCTAAGAAAGCACTGCCCCTTCTCAGGGCAATCACCTGAACACCTGATGATGGGTGAGAGGTCTTGCCAATTGAGATCAGCAAGGATAGGAGCCTGTATAGTCTTTTTAAGTATTCCATAAATATAATCTATTTTGGATGGATATTAATGGATTTGTCATGGATGAATTATTTTATTTCCATTCTTACTTCATTTCTTCTGGATTAAGTGGGATTTCAGTGTTACTGATTGCCCACTGACATTGCTAGCTGAAGGTGACAATGAACTCTTACCCTGTGGCCACCTAGCTCATGTCAGGTTCCTTGCCATGTTCTCTGGAGTGCTAAAGGTTAGTGATAGCCATGCCTGCCCCATTTTGGCTGCAGGAATGAGGTCCCTGGTGAGTACCTCTGATGAAGGTCAGGGATGGCAGAGGCATCCTCTGCTGGCAAAAGCAGCTCTGGACACAGGTGTGGAATGGGAGAAAGGCTCTGGGTGTGATTCCTGATGTTCCTTAATGTGTCTGTCAGGGGTCCAATAAGAAGTTTAGTGATGAGTAGAAATCTTCCTCCATGTGCCAAAATCCCCTCTCCTTTGAGCTGGAATTAGAACCAGTGACTAAGGATTACTCTGAAAGCACTACAGCCCTCTACCCTGGGAGCTGAGATATCAAAAGATGAGAGATGCAGTCTTGAGAGAAACTCCCAGCAGGATCCCACAGCAGCCCCAGTCCCAGCAGCATGATGGTAAGTAGCAGATGCGTCACTGTGGGATATGGGGAACCAAGGCCTAAAACGCGCCTTGAATACAAATTTCTGCACTAAACAATGCTGCTGCAAAGCTGTCGGCTCGCTGTGAAGTGCTTCGTAGAACTGATTAGGAATAGAAATAGCACCAAGGCCATACTACATGAGTAACTGGAAGAGGTGTGATTTGTAGTCTACTCTTACATAAATCTATTATCACCCCTCTCATGTTTGCATTACAGGCTTTGGAATTATCAGAAGCAGCAGAACAAGTCCGTGTACTGCTCCAGCTTGTCACCTCTTACCTAAGGATTCCCTGAAGTAAGACTGTCTGCACACCTACAACAGGATAGAGATGAGGGGAGCTGACCTCACAGCATTATAAAAAGAGCAACACAAGTGACATGAGGAAGCAAAACTTGCAATAAGCAGATCCATCAGAGGCTCTGTCTTTACACCACCTCTCCTTGCTTGCAGACTTCATTAGCAGTGCAGCTCTAAATGCTGTGACAATGGAAATGCACAGCAGCTCTGGCACTGATCTATGCTCTGCATTGCCACCACATCCCTGCCCTCCCTGCACCCTGCATATGCCTGTTTTCTCCCCCACTTGTCTTCTCCTGATCCAAAGGGTGGCAGTGACAGGTTTTGTGGGGTTAGTGGCACCCTGTTTTCCCAGCTTCTTGACCACAGTGGTGGGACGAAGGAGCACATTCTGCTCACAGCAGCACACCTTCCCTTATATCCAGTGCTGGAGAAGCCTCCCTCAGTGCTGATGGCTGGGGTCATGGGGGGTCACCCTCCAGGTTGATGACAGGCTGTGTTGGCTGCATCAGGGGGAGAATTTTGGAAGGAGAGGAAGACAGCCCCAACTCTTTGTCTCCCACCCAGTTCATGGTATCAGACTATTATGGTGCCGTCTATTGCCATGAACTATTGGTTCATATTGCCCAATCCTTACTGCAGAGGGTAGAACTGCACAGTGAGAGATGTGCATGCTCAGTCAGCACAGGCAAAACACAAATCTTACTGCAAAGCTACACCCTCTGTGGCAAGATCAAGTCCATTTAAGAGACACACAAAAATCTGAGTTATTCTATGGTGAAAGGACTGGCTGTTCACCTCTTCTTCCCTTGCATTCCCTAAACTCTGCCAGAATCAGAAGGGCTGGCTCCTAGGGAACAGCCTGGTATGGGGAGAAGGTGATGCAACACCACATGTGTGGACATGGGCCGACGTGCTTGAGATGCTTCCTGAAGTGATAATTCAAAAGGACGTTAATGTAATAAACTGCTGCTTGGTACGATGAACACAATGTCACAGTGGATGGCATTCCTGATCATAGCTAAAAGTGCCTGGCTTGAAGGCTTTTCCAGTTGTTTTCCTTGCAAATGCCTGCATTTCTCTCTCAAATGCTGTGCTCCCTTATGCTCACAAAAATCCCATGTGAAGGAGAGGGTAAAAGAACTTGGCTAGAAAATGGCCAAAAGGGAAATGTGATCTTCTTATCTGACTTTCAAAAGGAAAAAAGTCATTGGTACTCACGAATGAAGAGTCATGCTGGTTTTGCTGTATGCCTTGAGAGCATTTGCAGGGCAAAGGAAAACATAAAAGGAAAACAGAAGAATTTGAAAAGAAACCCCAAAGAACATTTGTTACCTCTGACACCACTCACTTGATAAACAGACACTTCACTGGTTCTGGTAGCAACTTACTGTGTGAAAACCTTCCTGCCCCCACACAGTATTTTTGTTTAGCTGTAATACAGAAATATTTGACCATTTATCTTCAAGCACTGAATCTCTATTCCATCCTGAAGGAATTACCCTCAAGATGGGGATGGATGAAAACATAACCTAGACCATCCTGGGAAGCTGGGATGGAGTCTCAGCAGGTCTCTGACGTGGTATAAAGTCTGTGCTGAGTATAAACTTAAAATCAGTCTCTCCTTTGGACTACGGACCTGAGCATTGTCCTGGAAAAAAAAATATCCGCAGTCCTCTGCTCTGCCAGCTGAGCAATGGAGAGCATACTGAAATAGCATCAAGAGCGGCTTATGTCAAGCAGACCAAGGCTGGGGAGAAACCTGACACTGGGACAGGGCTGTGAAGTGATGAGCTGAGGCCAGCTGGGAAGCCTGAGCTGGATCTGTGCTGTGAAACACAAGTCCCTCTCTACTGAACATCACTCTCCTTTCCTACTGACAGAGCTGGGGCTGCCGCAGCGGGGTTTGGACTGCTATGGCCTGTTAAGTCCAGAGTAGAAATCAAATCTGTCACCCAGTCAAAATTCCTGTTGTTAAATCTCTGCAATACCCTTTTTCTTAAATTCTGGTATACTTAGGAGGCCCCCTAGCACTGCCCCGGCTGTGCCACCTCTGTTCATCCCCACTGCCACAGCACCAACTCCTGCACTGCTAACCCAGAATCAAACATCCCTGTTATTCCACAAAATGCAGGTACCTGGGGAGGATCCACAATTCCTACCTTTCTGCTAGTAAGGGAGACATCTAGCCATGATTTACAAACAGGCTGTCATGGGATGCTGTGATAGGAAAGTAGATGCGAAAGGGTCAGTGGTGCATTTGAAAAGCAGCGGATTGTGTTAAAATACTAAAATACTTGGTTGCTTATTCTCCAAAAAGAAGTGGGATTTTTCCACTTTTCTAACTGGTGTGCTCTCCCCTTCTTCTAACTGCTTTTGTTTTCCTTGTATCCTTTCTTCCTTCATGTCTCATTTTCATTGCAGGGTATGTTTTGGGGGTGTGGAAAAGCAAGCCTGTTCCTGTTATCTGTGAAACTTGTCCCTAGCCCTGGAAAGGACCTATTTTTAGGTAGGCAGTAGTGCAGTGCTATTCCTTTCCTACATGCAATACTTCCTTCAGTCCTTTGGACATACTTTTGTGCCTTGGCTGTGAAATATGGATCTCTTTCTAGCAGTGATGTGTGGAGGGGATGAGGGTTTGGGAACTTCTGGGTTTGTAAATTTGCATGTGGCTTGGGGAGATGCTGAACTGTTCATCTCATGTTTGTTATCCTACAGCCGGTCTTTTCAGGCTCACTGATTTTGAAACTTTAGACAATACAGATAATTGCAAGGAAGATGATAAATGCCTCATGTTAATCACCTTGCAGGGTCACCCTGCCTGCCTGAAGGGTTTGACCTGACCACCATTTCTCATCCTGATCTTGAGGATTCTGAGGAAACCAGGTCTTCCTTTTGGGAGGGCTTTGTTTCCCTGTGTCCCCTAAAGATGGGTGACAGGTTCATGCTGGCTTGCTGGCACTGCTGGAGGACAGAAGGAAGCCAAAGGATCTTCCTTCTCCCAGGGAGTGACCCCATGTCTTGGTGTCACGATGACGACAGAAGCACAGCATGCAGGAATGAGTCCTTGATGCAGTTTATCCACAGACTCTCACTGTTTCAGGGTCTTTTAATCCAAATCTCTGAGGTTTGTCTGTTATAATTTATGTTGGTATCACTGATTAATTTGGAACAGAATTTATTATCTAGTTCATGTGCCCTTTTATCCCATGTTTCTCCCGGTTTTCTGCAAACTGTGGAAGGTCCTTGAGTGTGGATAAGTCCAGAGAAGGCTGCTTTTGATCACAGTTCAGCTCAGGGCAGTGCCCATCCTCTATTCAAAAGAAAAGGGCAGACATCATCCCTCTGTCTGGTCTTTGTAACTTGTCCCTGAAATCTCATGTCCCGTACATTTGATGTGCTCCCAGTGACTCACCCTTGGAAATGCTTTGAGCTGTCCTCTTCTGCTGTGATTTCATATGTGCAAAAGGAACTTTCTAAAGATGTCATTATGTCCTGTGCTGGTCTTTGTTTTCCTGGAGATCTGAAACCAACCCTCAGACTGTTTTTAGAAGGTCTCCAAATACTGACCGCATATGGCCTGTCATCTCATATGAGGTACACAAAGACATATATATATATATGTCTTGAGTGGAAAAAATGTCAGTCTCAAAAGGCAACTGTTTTTGAAAGCACTTGGGTCTGTTGCAAAGGCACTCTTTGGCTGCATAAACTGAGTCACACACAAGGGTAGTCTCAGTATTTATCATGGAGTGTATATCGATCACAATAAAAGCATGAAATGCAAAATATCATTTGCAGTTTGCACTTGTATGGGTAGGAGGGCTTCATTTTATAGCTGGCTTGTCGGCTCAGTAAGTTGTTGCCAATGTAAGTGAAATTTGAGTCTCTGCAACATGCTGGCTGTAGGTGGGAATGCCGGTGCTTGCCACCTGCTCCTGAGGGACTGTTCACGGCAGGGTAAATGGGCACAGACAAAAGGTGAGACGGATGGAGAGCCTCCCCTAGCCTCCCTGAGGGATGCTTGGCTAAAAATGCAAATCTTTTCAGCCAGAGCAACAAGCAGAGTTAGCAGTATGGGAAGAGGGGAAGGATGCATCATCATCTTGCCCTAAGTCTCACATTTGGGTGAGCAGAATTGGAGACGGCAACCTGATTTTTGTTAGGATGTTGTATTGCTCAGGCACCCACCAGCCCTGTCCTCTTCCAGCAGCTGGGCTGTTGTGGAAAGCCTGCAGGTGAGTCCCACCAGCCTCAGGAGTGTGGGGAGCTGCTGGAGGCAGCAGGATGGGGGTGGGTGTTGATCCCTGCCCAGGGAATGATGGGCAGCTCCCATCCGCTTTAGGCAGCTGCCAGTGTAGAGGTCTGCCCACCCCTGGGCTGGGTGGCGGGGTGCTTGCTCATCCCCCAGGACAGGCAGAAGGGGGTTGGCAGCAGGCCCAGGCACTGTCACCCCATGGACTGGGATGCTTCTCACCACCCACCATGTCCAGGACAGGATGCCTGGACAAGGATCCTGCTCCTTTCAGAGTGCACTTTGCTTCTGCAGCCTCATTAGGGAAGCAAGTCATGTGGGAGTGTATTTTTGACAGCATCCTCTGGCCAAAATATGATTTTTCTTTGTTTTCCAGTCATGCAAGAGAGCCACGGGGCTGATTTTCTGAGTGACACACAAGAGCTTCCCAGCTCTGGTACAAGGTAAGAGGTTGCAGAGGGGAATTCTGTGAATGCAAAACCCAGAGATGTCATTATGGCATTGAAACCTGAACCTGGACATCACTCAACCTCTCCTTCCTCCTCCAAATCCCTCTCCTAAACCCACTGCTTTGCAGCCAGCTTTCCAGGTTCCAAGCCATCAGTCCACAGGCTGCAAGCTGTTATTCGGCTACACAATAGAGGAGTTAGAAGCAATGTCTGCAAAAGCAAGCCTATCTTTAGGAATTAGTGTTCTGGTTGTGTCAAAAAAGCCAGGTAACACTCCCAGGCAGGTAATACTGGAAAAAAAAATATTTCTTCTTGGTGATGGCAGGCAGACATCCAGAGTGTCTGTCCAGGAGGGGGGTTAAAGCAAGTCCTCTTGTCCTTTGTTTGTCCCTTGAGAGATGGCTTGACTTGGTGACTCTTCAGAGGACAGCTGTGTGTGCTGGTGGTCTTCCCCTGCAGGAGTGGAAGGAGAGGAAGAGGAGGGGGACAGGGCTGCCAGGGAGAGACAGGAGAGTGTCAGGCTCTTTCTCAGTGCAAGTTCTTTGAAGCTCATCCTAAGTAGTCCCAGCTGAAGACCAGCTGCAGGATCTTCCCGTTTCTCCTCAGTGCCTTGGACTTGGCTCTTCTTTTCCTCCTTGTTGCAGAGTGGTCGTACAATGTGTGGCTTTCCTGGCACTTCTCATCCTGCCTTTGCAAGTGTGGTCAAGTCTCTGCATTTCTTTAGCTATAATTTATTGCTGTGGTTCATAAAACCTTGTCAGAAAAACCTGTACTAATTTTTCACATGTCTGGACTACATATTCCTGCCAGAAAAATATTTCAGCTCAGGCCTGGTTGCAAAAGGTGGGTTTATCTTTGTTTTGTTGACTCCTCTTTTTGGTTGTGCTGTTTATTACCTGTTCCATGTTAGCATGCTTCAGCACACAGAAAGGGAAAACCAGCAGCACACTGTCTCTCACCTTGTTGCCACCAGATGTCCTCTGCAGATGCAGCAGATGTCCTGCTCAGCCAGTTAACAAAAGGCTTCTGGGGGTTACCACGGGTAGGTATAAACTCACCAGAATCACACCCCAGAGGCACGTTACACCCTGAGAGGTGCCTCAGTTCATTCTCCAAAGGGCCAGCATAGCTTTCTTTCATGCCATGAACACATCCTTCCCTACATCAGCATATGCAGGTGTTTTTGTGTGCTGACATTTCTAGCCCTCAGCTTTTCCCTCCAGAATTTCTCTGTTTCTGCCTGTGCAGTGAGGTAGAAGTTCCTGCCCTGCCAGATGAGGATGGCTTTTTTCATCTAATTCAGAGCCCCTTACTGAAGCAGGTTTTGCTGTGCAAGGGGCAGCTGACTCAAAGTTAGGAGGGCAAGAATGAGGCGTTCAGATTCCTCCAGATGCAAAAGTCACCTCTGACCCAGCCATGGAGGGGAGGGAAAGAAGAGAAATATCTTCTTGCTGCTGCCAGGGAAGGCTCCCTGCCAGCCTTGCCGAAAGCCCCAGCTGTCTGCAGCTCAGCTGCCAGAGCAGCTTCTCCCACTGGACTCCAGGCTCTTGTCCACACCAGGCAGTCGAAGTAAAGGTGTGATTTCAAATGGGTTTAACTTAGCTATCGCTAATTTCCCATGAATGCAAGACTTAAAAAATCGATTTGTTTTTATGGGACTGCTGACAAATGTGTGTAAGTTTACACAGGGGAATTTCCAGCTCAGTGGGCTGCAAATGAGTACAGGATTTCACTCAAACACTTAAGAAGCATGTGAGGCACTGAAAACAAAACAGTCAATAATACAGTTAATTTAATGTTATTTATTACAATTGCATGCAGAGGATAGTATTCACTTTCATGCAGAAATCCATGAAAGCCTTCACTTTTGTATTTTCCTGAAGTGCAGGGTTTCCAGACTGGTGTTGCATGCAGACTGAGGGCCCTGCTTTAGAACTGGGGTCTGCCCCTGGATACAGAGGGCACTCACTCAGCTGCTCTCCTGCATTTCTCAGATGTAAGCCCTATACAGTCATAAGGCAGAATAAACATTAGAGGTTTCTACAAGACACTTACCTGAGAAAGTACTGTAGTTATTGATTAAAAGAGAAGAAAATCTTCTGATTACATGTACAGTATGGTGGCAAAGTGATTTTATACAGTAATGCAGGGACTTTGGCTTAAATTTGAGGATGAGATATTTATTGCTCGTACAGTTGCATGATAAATTATTGGCAAGTAGAAGCACAGATGGCTTTCCCTTAAGATCAGGCATCACATGTCACAAATTATCTGGGAAATTGTCATTTTAAAAATAACTCTGTAACAAGTGCCAAGCTGAAAGGGATATCAGTGTCTAATAAACAGATATAAACACAGCAGTGCCCAAAACTAAAATATATTTGAATTAAACTATCGGAGAGAGAGCATATAGAATTAGTACCTATTCTCTAGCAGCACAAATGAAAGCCTTTCACACTGTATTTCTTCAGTTTCTTTCTCATCAGGAAATTCAAATAATGTTTTTTATGCCTATTTAACCTGCCCATGGAGTTAATGGCATGAATAGTCATGTTAGATTTTTATGTTACGGCTCCTAAGACTAAAATCTTATCAGAAGAAACTTTAAGCACAGTTATAGGCAGGCAATTTTGTTTGTCTTGTTTTTAAGGTGATGAGATGTTTACACCCTGAAGTGTTCAAGCTCCAGAGCAGCCATCGCTCCTATTGTCTTCTCCAGTAACCACGTGTACTTCACACCTTGGAAAGGTAGGATCTTGGAGCCTGCCAAAACACATGGGCAAAATTACATCCTGCTCTCACGGCCACCGCTGCTCGCTCACAACAGAGCATTTATTAGGCTGCAGGATGTGGCTGAGCAGACTAGGGCAGCCCTTCACTCTCCATTGACCTGCAAAGATAGGGAAAGGGAGTGGAAGGCCTTTGTTTATCACTCCCCCAACTCCTCAAGTGGTGAAGGCTGCCATGTGTGAGTGAGGAGAGCCAGGGCCTCTGTGGCCTCCCCCCGCTCCCCCGGCAGCCGTCACCTGTCCCAGCCTGTCCTGCTCTCACGCGCATATATGGGCACGGCAGGACGGCAGCTCGTGACGCAGCGCTGCTAAAAACAGCCCCGGCTCTGCTCGGCCCCTCGTTCAAACAATGTCCTCCGGCCCGAGCAACCCAGAGAGCTTCTGATCGCAGCACAGCCTTGGACTTATTTCAAGGGAAATTAACCCCGAAACCTCTCCACAAGGCCGTGGCCCTGAGCGTATGCTCCAGGAAAAGCTAGGGATGAGCACCTCCCTGAGCTACAAGTCATTCTCCAAAGAGCAGCAAACTATGGATAACCTGGAGAAACAGCTGATCTGCCCGATCTGCTTGGAGATGTTCACCAAGCCAGTGGTCATCCTGCCCTGCCAGCACAACCTGTGTCGGAAGTGTGCCAGTGACATCTTCCAGGTAGGTTTCTTCCCACAGAGAGGTCTGCTTCTTCCCAAGCAGCACTGGTTGGAATGAATGGGAAAGCAGGTTTTTTACATGTTTTGATAGACTAATTTTAACAGTTGGTGAGACAGGGTGGGGGGGATGATTTAGGCCAAAGTTGAGGTATCCGGGGGCCAGGGCTGAGCTCACAGCAGGTGAAAGTGCCACCTGTTGGCTGTGGTGACATGGCCAAGTGTGAGTTGAGGGACTGGCCCCTAGCCCAGCAGTCGCCAGGTGCTTTCCCAGGGGTGACATGTCGGAATTATCCTCTCACTGGGCATAGTGGCAAATGGTTTCCTATCATTTGGTGCTTTTGGAAGAGGCTTTCATGGTTTTTCATGGCTGTATCCCCCTCTCCTTGTGCTGCTTGGCAAGAACAGGCCTCCAACCCCTACCTGCCGACCAGGGGAGGTACAACTGTGGCGTCGGGAGGCCGCTTCCGCTGTCCCTCCTGCAGGCACGAGGTGGTCCTGGACCGACATGGCGTCTACGGGCTGCAGAGGAACCTGCTGGTGGAGAACATCATTGACATCTACAAGCAGGAGTCCACAAGGTAACAAGGGAATGTGTGTCCTTCAGAGGACACATGTGAGGTTGAATTAGTCATTTTGTCTCTCGGAAAAGCAGAAAGGGATCATGCTGCCATGCCTGACTGTCTGCTGCACAATGAAGTCAGCTCTCACTGAGTACAGAAAACTGTATCCAAATAGATGCTGAGCTTTCCTGTTTCCATTTACAGCAGGGGATTGGTCCATGCTTATTCACATGAGCAACACATGTGCAAGGAAGGCCCTTGAGGTCAGCACTGCTACTCACATGATTAAGAGAAAAGTATCTTGGTTAACATCATTTATTGCAAAAACAGTTCAGACAATTCTTATTTGTCTTTAACCTCTGTGTTCTCATGCTAAAGAAGGGAAAGGATTTCAAATCTTGTTACAAAATCCTGAGGTAAAGGCAGTGCAAACAAGAAGAAAACTGAATTTCACACAGAAGGTACGCTGTATCATAATGCCAAATGAAAATTCCGTTAAAAATATCTCCATTCCTGTCAGCTTGGGATGTGAACTTATGAAATCAAGTCTTATTTAGGAGTCCATAAAAGAGAAGGACTAGCCAGAAACAATATGTATCAGAGCTGTGTGGCTGTGCACAACAATCAAGACCTCAGGGAAGAGGAATGGGTTAATTCTAAAAAGTAAGATTACTCCTGAATGTTAATTTCTTGCATTTGATGTGTAATGGATCCAGAAACAGAAAAATGTTTTCTCATCTCTATTTCCCTGGGATGGGTTGGATACATGGTACCACTGTGGAGACCTAAGGAGGGGGAAGGTGAAGGAGATAATCTCCTCCATCTGCTCTTATGAGACCCCACCTGGAGTCCTGCATCCAGCTCTGGAGTCCTTAGCACAAGACATGGACCTGCTGAAGTGAGTCCAGAGGAGGGATGCAAAGATGTTCAGAGGACTGGAGCATCTCTCCTCTGAAAGAGTTGGGGTTGTTCAACCTGGAGAAGAGAAAGCTCTGGGAAGACCTTAGAGCACCTTCTAGTACCTATAGGGGGCCTACAAAAGAGCTGGAGGGATTTTTGACAAGGGCACGTAATGTTAGGACAAGGGGGAATGGCTTTAAACTGAAAGAGAATAGATTTAAATTAGATATAGCAGGAAATTCTTCACTCTGAGGGTGGTGAGGCACTGGCACAGGTTGCCCAGAGAGGCTGTGGATTCTCCATCCCTGGCAGTGTTCAAGGCCAAGATGGATGGGGCTTCACACAACCTGGGCTAGTGAAAGGTGTCCCTGCCCAAGGTAGGGGCATTGGAACTAGATGATCTCTCAGGTCCTTTCCAACCCAAACCATTCTATAATTCTGTGATTCTATGATGAAGTTAACCCGGCCCCAGGCCACCAGGCAAGGAGCTCTCACCCAGGGAAGCTGGTTTTTGTCACCAGCATTAATCCTTAGAGTAGGTTTTGTATGGCAAGGTGTTTTGTTTACCCGGAAGGTGTAATCCTGGCCATGCTCCCTGACAGTCTTCTGATCCCACTGCGACAATGAGCTGGGTTTCCCAGGGACAGTGAAGTAGCACCACTGGTGCAGGTGGACACAACCATCAGAACCCAGTCCCTGGGATAGCTGAGGATGCCTCCTCCAGCAGAGGAGGACAGTCACCAGCAGAGAGAACATTTTGGAGCCTGACAGTGGCTTTGGCTATTCTCAGCTGTTTGAATCTCTCTGAGGACTGTTGCAGCTGGGCATAGGTTGGAGCTCCAAAGCACTGGAGAGCACAAAGCTGGCTTAAAATTGTCCTTTCTGCTGCCCTTTGCGCTCAGTGCCAAGTAAAGGTCAGCTACCCCTGTGTGTGTCATTGATACTCAAATATTATTTTAGTCAGGAAAATCTCAGAGGAAATGAATCAACAAAGCTGCAATGGTGGACTTTGCTTTTGACCAAATAAGATGGACATATACGGCCTCATGTCTTCATGTCTTCCTTGGTTTTGCTTTTTTTCAGCTCACAGTTGTATTTCACTCAAAAAAAAAAAAAAA